>JAQJVL010000533.1:0-292500 GCA_035578905.1 Stictocephala bisonia | reverse complement strand
CATATAATCACCGAAAAATATACAAAAATAACTTAGGTTTGATTAAATTATTGAAACTTTTTGTCATATAAAACTTTCCTGTTAACTTGTTTTAGGTCTGGTGTTTAGTAAAATAATACATTGTATCCTTACAGTAGTTCATGTTTTATACTGTTCATTTATTTGTTGTATATAGCATGTTGGTAAATTTACGACCGTCCTGGTATTTTTTAAAAGTAAAAATTCAGTCGCCATTTTAAACATACCTTAGGCCTGTGTTAAATGAATTCATTGAGTTACAGACCATTTGGCAGCTCAGTTGCGGATTCAACCTTTGGACCAAGGATACCAAAGTTCAATGCCTTGGCCACTAAGTCATCACGTAAGCATTATTTATAGAAATGTGCCAATTTTACGATAACAATACCCAATTCAAGAGATCTCATGATGGTAATAATGTCTAAAAGAGTATCTTCTATGACAAAACCAGTTAAAAAATAATTACTCCATTAAAAAATATTTTTTTAAGACATTACTAATGTTGATTGATTTCACATAAGCTCTTACATTATGCTGTAAGTATATAATTATTAACCTTGATTATAAATAGAATAAGTAATTTAGAGAAGTAAAAACTGATGTTACCAGCTCGGGTTAGCGTTCTACTGAATATTTTACAACCACACTTAATTAGCTATTGATAGTTCTGTCGTCAGCCATGAACTAATTTAAATTGTGTTTCATTATTGATTACATAACCAAACCATTCTAAACATATGTAAATATAATTCGATATAAAGTAAATAATTGGTTAAATGAAATAAGTTAACAAACATTCAATGAAATAAAACTTCAGTTCCTATTTATGTATATCCTTGTGTGCTTTAAATGTTTCTCAAAAATATTGTTTATATAATTACATTCAGGGAGGTAAAAGATACACTAACCTGTATGAAATTGTTTACCGAATGGTTGGAGGTTAGAATTTACACAAGAAAATATCTTAATTTTTTTGTTAAACTACTCTTTACAAACGTGGGATAATGTTCATGAATAAAATAAATAAAAATTTAAAAACTCACCTATTGACAACATGAATTTAATGTAACTGTTCACTAAATTCATGAACGCTAAATTCATGTGAATAAAGCATGTATTTAAAAGCATAGATCCATCCACAGTCAGTCACAACAATTTTCACGGTGTGATTTGCACGACTGAGCATGAAAGCAAAGTACAATATAGTCTATTTATTGAATGACCCGATCTTACTTCAGAGCACTCTTACAGTGAATGCTGGAACTACGAGCAGTTTCAGAATAATAAGGACTAATGGTGATGTAAGCCACGGTAAAATGTTTTAGTTACCGTGATGTAAGCCAACTGCAATATAGTAAAACCTTTACACCATGCATTGTTGCCACTTTTCAGTTCTTTAAATACAGCTGTTTTCTAATCTACTTGTTTGATATTGTGAAAATGAATGTGAGTAAACATTTTATGATCGTAGACTTCACATTATCGTTTCCTATTGTTTATAAACTGTTCTTATTGCATTATTTAGGCCTATATTTTACTATATTGTAATATTGTTTTCACTACACTACTATGAGTTTAGCTGTTTTCGTCATGTGTTTACAACCTGCGAAACATCATATTTTCAACAGCTGTCTATTGTTTACTACCGAAAGTAACATTGTTTACAACCGAAAATTTTCCACAGTCAACAACACCTGTTTTTATTACGTAGTGTAGTGAAAAGTATCGTTGAAAACTCGAGTGAAAGTGTTTTGTATGATCTCGACCATTCGAAGTGCTCGACAAGTCTCGCACTTCAAACATATGGTCTGGAACATGCAAAACCCCACTTTCCACTCTTGTTATGAAATATACTATTGAATCAACTGGATGCTTTTAAGCGGATTCCATTCTACCTCAACAAAATGTATTTTTTGTATTATATCAAACACTGTATTCTTGGAAACACCGCGTCTCAGAGCTTCATTCAAATGCCACCGAGCGTGCTCATGTCAAGTCGTGCCACTGAATAACTAAACTATAATTTTATATTGATATTAAAACGTATATGCAATGATCGTTTTTTGAACTATATTTGAACATCAGGATTAAACATAGATTGTATACAGCCATTCATGGTCGCTCAGTGGTGGAATCGTTAAGGCTTCTTAATGCGAAGTGCAATATCCAAGGTTAGAAAACTTGGTTAAATTCCTTTAACTGCCTGCCAAACCCAAACTTTTCTATTACCAAATATCCATAAAGGAGTTATGAAAGATGTTGCAGGACCTATAACTCACTATGCAATATATCCTAGGCGCTTTCTCTACATAAACTCACAAAGATATTATGTATGTTAGGTTACAGGCAAGTCCTTTCATTACAAATGAAGCTAAAAACAACATGTTCTTGTAAAAATATAAGTAGTTTGGGTAGTTATTGGCAGAGAAAAAAGGAATTTGACCGAATACTCAACTGAGTTATTTATTATACTTCACTCGTTGTATAAAGTTTACGCACAGGCCTGAAGGCCCATGTGACATTTTGTTAATTAACAAATTCATAATTATTTGTTAATTAATAACCAACTGATAGCTAACGAACCCAAAAAAATTCTTTTCATATAAATATATCCTGTTGACAATTGAGCTTTTTGAATACTTTTTGTTGGGTCTTTAATACTGTTGAAGAATCGTTTTACAATATTGAAATATTATTATGATAATATAGTGCTAATTTTGTAAGCTTGTTCACAAATTGAAAAAAATAAACGATGTAAAAAGTGAAGTAAATAATTGAAGTTTAATGAGATGAACGGGTTTTGGCAAAACTCAATTCAAATTCAAAATTAGTTTGGTATCTCAACTTTACTTTCAGTATAATACTATACAAGTTTATTAGTTCGATTTAAGTTCTTAGCTATCTAAAGTTCTGGAATTTGCTTAATATCTCGACATATTTATGTTGTTGCAGCAACCGTCGGAGAACGGGGCTAGAATGGATATTATTTAAATTGTTTTTAAAGTCATTATGTTTCAGTAATTTACTAATCCATCAAAATTTACTGTAAATAAATTATTTTCAATAGAACAATAAGGTCCTACACGTATGTGCAAAATATCAGACTATTGATTCAAAATATTTTAAGTCCCTTTGAGCCGAAATAATTGAGGGTGGTCGATAAAAAACTATAAAAGTACTCGTTCATGGAAAAAATGCTACTGATACAAAAACATATGAAATTTGTGTAATACACCAGGAGGTATACAAGTCTAAAATAAAATAATTTGATGTTTCATCGTAAAATTATCATACTATCAGTGGTAAATGAACCTCAAACATCACACTATTTAAACGAGGAAAATTAAAATAATTAATTATCTTACAAAATACCAATCATACAAATAGAAACAATTTAAATGGTTTAGCAAACACGGCAAGAGAAGGTATCTTACTTACATCGAACTTCCCCCAGCATTCCACCACCATCTCTCCCCTCTCTTTATGTCCATTAAAAGACCGGGTAATATTGTATGATATCGTATAACCTTTCAACTACTTTGAATTCAGAGTTTTGATACATTTATATTACATAACCTAGAGTTCCATTTTATCTTTACTTTTATTTACCAAAATACAATTTTTGTGTCAATTTTTGTGTCTACTTCACTTTCTAATTCTTCATCCTCAACGTTGATTTCTAAAAGATTTATGTCAATTTATTGATGAAATAGTTAACCTAGATAACTAAAGGTAACCTAGGATAAAGATTTTATATATATATATATATATATATATATATATATCGGCACAATGCTTAATCAGTATTATCATTAAGAAATTCGTTGACTGAATAGTAGGCCTGATGGATTAGGTGATCTTTCAGAAGACTTTTAAATTTTTTTAAGTTGGTTTCTTCCCGAATAAATCGTGGCAGGTGATTAAACATCCTCAAGCCAGAGTAGTGAGGAGCGTGCTCATAAAGCGTTGTACGATGAATTGGGTAACGTAGAAGAGACGAATCTCTCAAAGTGTCGGGTAGAGAATGTTAATGTCTCTGTTCCTGAACACGGAGGACCACTGCTCTTCCGGAGCAGACGGGGGAATAAACTAAGGACGTAAATAATTAATTAGAGAGAATTGACTCACCACAGAGATTGGTTGACCACGTATCCAACAGGAGTAGTTGGAGACACTTTTGGTAATCCAGTTCACCTTCCTTTGTCACAGTTCTAAAGCACTGAAGAGTAGTCGCGGAAGTACGAGCGTTTCGAAAGTCCAGAAGACCGACCACGTACCGCACAAACGAGGTTCTTGAAGGTCTGGATGAGCAGCACAGAGTTAGAGAGAGTTACAAGAGGTAGAGTTAGAATTTAAAGAGGCACACAATCACTAATTGTTGAGTTGGAAATGAGACCCGCGACCTTACACTATGAGAGACTAAGCGTGAGTGTGGTGTTGTGGGGCGCGAAACCGTCACCTGAGGTGAGTTTATTCCTGAGCACCAATGAGAGCTCGAATTTGGGGTGGCGTGATGTTTATTCTAAGGGCAGATAACCCTCTCTCTCACTTGGCTTTAGTGAACATGGGAAATACCAAAAATCAAATCTTATAACTATAGAATATATCAACTATGTACAATCATCTTATTACCTAACACAAAGAGTACCCATAGCGACGCCGATCTCTCTCGTGAATTTATGAATCTCGTGAAATTAAATGATGATCGTGAAAGTTAGGCAGATGTAACTTATGTTACAGGAGTATCATGTGTCATCATGACTGCTCCCCCTCCTCCCCCAGGAAGTAACGTCACACGAGTGTCATAAACCAATGATTACTACCGAAAACTATTAGCAGTCTGCATTATTATCCGACTCACGGTAAATGGCCTGTGAACAGCGCATTCGCGAAGAATTTGTCCCCCACCACTCACTGTCATAGTGCTCTTAGTACAGTCACTACCAGAAGCGTGTTGACATTGAATCTGCTATTGTGTTGTTTAATTACTGAGTGATATTGAAGTATTCTTAATGTTTAAATGATATAGTAATTGTTGGTTTCAGCAACCTTAATTAATGTGTTCTAATAACCATAGTTAAAATATTTTACCATCATTTATATAATATATTTTGTACGTGACTGTATCTCACAGCCCACTGCCGCTGGAGGAGAACTGTGGTGGGAGAAGTAAACATTACCTCTCATCTACGCGCTATTTAGTTTGCGTTTATGACATGTCTTATCTGATTTTACATAATATACATGTTTACTTAATTCAGGTAGTACATACAGCAAATGTTAACACACTTACCACAACCAACGTGAATGTAAAATTTTGACAAAAAGTAATGACATTTGTGATTGTTTGAATCAACCCATTTGTTATTAGTAAATATTTCAAACACGTTTTTAATCATAACATCATTAAGAAATTTACAGAATAAAAAATTAAAATAACACAAGTTAATTTTACAGGCTACAAACTAAGCTTGTAAGTATATTCTATTCTAAAAGTGATTGTTTTTTAGTGACAATTTATATCTTTCGTAAATATAGAGAAAACGGAATTAACATAATAACAATAAATCGCTAGTGTTTACAATAGAGACGTTGAAAGGAAGGAAATAAAACCCTCTCGATAAATTATACTCTCTTAGATATTTATGGTATTGTTTATTTGAATGGATTTACATTTAATTTAAGTATACAGTTTAATTTAGAAATTCTATAATATATTACTTTATAGGTACTACAGATAGAAATTAAATTGTTTTTAGATAAATATTAAAGATAAATATTTATATCTTTATCTTATAAAGATTAAATAGTAGCATTCATTTTATGTATTAATAGTAGCAGTAAATGTTATGTTTATATTAGGTAAATGTAATATTTGTCAACATTTATAATTTAAATGGTCACCTAATTGATAAACAGTTAACATTATTTTTATATTTTTAAATATTTCATCGTAATTCGTAAATAATACTGGGAATGTTATTTATGAAACCATTTAGTGTATATAGATTTTTATTACACAATGTAAATCAATTGCGGAATATTATTAGAACTGAACGATAAATCATAGTAAATTTATATAACAAGTCATCACAATGTCAATAACATAAATTTAATATAAATATGAAGGAATAATAGTAAAAATGTTGAGTTCTAAAACATATGATAACATAAACAGTAATCAATTTTGTAGGTATACTAATAAATGCAAACTAATAATTAAAATACGAGACAGTTAGGGGCTACAAATAAAAATGTATAGGATAGCATAAAAGTTCACACTTAAAAGGATACACAAAGGTATAATTTACTATTTTTCTTGAACATTATGTTCAATTATTTTAATTTAGTTCGATAACTAGTGAGTGATGAACTATTTTGTTCGATAACTTGTGAGTGATGAACTATTTTGTTCGATAACTTGTGAGTGATGAACTATTTAGTTCGATAACGTGTGAGTGATGAACTATTTTGTTTGGTAGCTTGTGAGTGATGAACTATTTAGTTCGATAACGTGTGAGTGATGAACTATTTTGTTCGATAACTTGTGAGTGATGAACTATTTTGTTTGATAACGTGTGAGTGATGAACTATTTTGTTCGATAACTTGTGAGTGATGAACTATTTTGTTCGATAACTTGTGAGTGATGAACTATTGTGTTCGATAACTTGTGAGTGATAAACTATTTTGTTTGTTATTATTTATCATATAGTGATTTTATAAAAATGGTGTATTAGTTTATAAATACAAAATTCATCTAGTTCTTCCCATGTGTGAATATGACATTTAAAGGTAATCTAAACATAAAAAGAGTAACTTTTAGTATTTTAAAGTCCAGATACAAAATACATTTGCTATTAAGAGATATATTGAAGTGAATGTGAGGTATATCAGTAAAAAATACTAGCACAATATCAGACTGTGTGTGTACACTGTTTCGATCGCTATAAACATTTGTCATAACCATGTTGAGTTAACAACTAGAGATAGAAGACTATTTTTCACAGCAGCCCTAACATTGTCTGTTATCTTCGTCATACAATGCAATGGTTTTTACGGCTGTTTGTTAGTCACAGCTGTTTTGTGTACGTTCTTATTAACCTTTTTATCGTCAGGTGAAATAAAACATTTTTATCACAGAATAAAATATTTGGAAAATAACGTAATTATGCTATGAATGGTAGTTTGGTGAGACTAACCATTGTTTGTGTTTGTATTCAGCATCTTGATTATAATAGGCAAATATTTGTGCCAATAGTTTAATGTACATATATTACCAAGATTAGGGTTGAAGCTAAATAAGGTTCAAACTTAAGAGTGTTGTTGGGTAAGGTATGTTACCTTTAAAATTAACTGTATTACATGTAATATTAATATTATTATTTATTTTTAAGACGCCAATCGTCAAGATATGGGCAAATATGAGGAGCGAATGAGTCTGATGAGTGTAGATATACGACTATACTCATCGGTACTAACTAAGGTCGACTGTTCCTCAGAAAAAGACATTTACTAATATCCCAATACCACTGTATGTGTATGGATGGGCGGGTGGGTCAATACCACTGTATGTGTATGGGTGGGTCAATACCACTGTATGTGTATGCGTGGGTCAATACCACTGTATGTGTATGGGTGGGCGGGTGGGTTAGGTTAGGGAAACTAAGGGACCTACATATTTACGTGAAATACGAACCACGAAGTGTTGGTCTGATTTTCAGCAAATTGACAAGCCTGACACTCAGTTATCTTCCCTACACAACATCTGAACCTTGACTACCGTCCAACATGGACACCCAAAACCTCTCTAATAGTGTCCACACCGATGGCAATTAATTAGTGATTAATAAACTAATTAAAGACGAATTACACATTTATGATCTACTGTAATTTATAAATTGATGGAATCTTAATATATAATTTTAAAATTACCAAATAACCAACATTTTATTTGAGACTCATAAGTGCAGTGTAATATATTTCAATCTAATGAGAGTCAATAACAGCTTTCTACATTTTCAATACCAGAGCAATGGATGGAGCGCCTACTTATTTCCCAAATAAATCGCGTGAATGCCTGATTGCCCACTACACAACGTGGTGTCGTAGCCTGTCCTGCCAGTTATCGTGATCTGAACCTTATGCATTCTTTTGTATTGGAGTGCATGAAATGTTTGGTATATAATCAATATTCTTCTCAAGTGAAGTATGAGAAGGAACCTCTAAACAAGAAAATGGATGCTTGTGTTAAGTAAGAGAAAACACTGTTAGTTCGCGTGTCTGCATTATGCAAAAAGAGGCCATTTTGAAAACGCACTTAAATAGCCAAGTTTTATCCATAACGTTCAATTAAAATTTTTTAATGTTGTAGTTGTTTGTGAATACATCAAGTGCTTACCTTATAAGAGAGTATGTACCATTTTATCATATAGATAGAGAGAAGTACAGCTTATCATGGTATAATTTACAGTCATCTCTCATATGGTCTGGCTTTGTGGGGAGGTTGCTCTGCCACAAACCTGACCAGAATATTTAGAATTCAAAAAATTGCAGTTAGAATAATTACCAAAGTACATTATAGAGAGTCGTGTAGGCCAGTATTTAAACGGTTAAACATGCTGACGTTGCCTTGCCTCTATATTTTAGAGACAGCAACATATTGTATTTTTAAAACTGCACTGACAAGAGGCAGAGATATTCACAATCATCATACTAGAAGCAGGGATATATACCGAATTGGAAATCACAGGACGGTAGTCTACGAACACCTACCCTCACAGATTGGTGTTCGTATAATTAACAAACTCCCAGAATGTATTAAAAATGCCACAACGCCCAAGGCGTTTAAGAACCGTCTCAAGAAATGTTTGGCCAAACTGGCATTTTATAGTGTAGACAAGTTTTTTGCTTATAATTGGGAAGCCACTGAATTTTAAAATTGACACTGGAGGACATTTTGGAGGTATAATTGGTGAATGAATTGGAATTTGGGTGCGTGAAAAAATGCATGTTTGAAAGTGTTATTGTGATTGAGTGGATGGCAAATTTTATTTAATTTATTAATGACTATTGCGATACAATTTTGTCAATTGTTAACAAGATGCAATAAAAATATATTATTATTATTATTATTATTATTATTATTATTATTATTATTATTATTATTATTTTTAGTTTACTTTCAGAATAAAAAAATATTATAGCGTTTCAGTGACAGTAAACCCAAGTCTATTTTATACTATTTTAGAGCTTTCCATGTTTTCTGTGTCATTTTCCAATTATCTGAGAAAAGTAAATTAGTCGTTATGGATGGATTAACACCTATCGGTTTTCCAAAATTTCTTAAATTAAAACTTTGACAAACATAAATTTATTCATTAAACAATCAATGTTATTGTTAATTCATCAACAATTTTGTAATGTTTTAAGATGTTCAATAGACTAAAACCAACCGAGATATTTAAGTTTTACTGACAAAAGTACAAAACTGCAAAACAATTTTTAAAAATTCCTCAACATAATGGTTTTTTAAATACAACAATTGCGACATTTTTATTACTTTTACCTAAATATTTAACACTTAATCAATTCCACCTTTTTAATCATAAATATGTTAAAATGAATTGTTCTTTTTATACAAATATTATTGAAATAAACTGAAATTTTTTATTATATTTATAAGTAGGCCTATTTATCCTATTTTATATTTGTAAAAACATTGACAAAAAATTAATCAAAAGAAATTAGCTCTCTAAATAACATGATCTTATTATGTACTACCAATTAGAACAAATGACTAAATCAATATATATGCAAAATCACGAGGAATAATACATGTTCAAATACATTTTACTACCCAATTTAAATTAATAAAAAAATACATAATTTTACTCGTTTCATCCGATCAGATAAGTACATAAGTATTCGGTTAATATGATTTTAATAAATATACATGTTATAGCAATTCCATATATCTATAAGTCATAATTAAATGAAAATATGATGAAAACGAGAAAAAAATGCTTAAAATAAGATTAATTAAACATTGTAATATGGTTATTGTCGTTTTACTTAAGTTTGTATTAGATTAGGATATTTATTGCTAGTATGAGGTCAAAATTTAATAAAAAATAAATAAATAAATACAAGCTTGTACATTATTTATTCATTAAAGCGATATTTTAAGGACGGTTAGTGTGTGGGGGGAAAATTAATAGAAACACCTGTCTGGGGTTGTTTTTTAAAAGAAAAAGAAAAATTGAATGGGTCAATATTTTTGCTAAACTTTTGTAAATAAACAATTGTCTGACAAGTTGTAGAATAGAAAACAGCTGTTATAAATACTTTCCGGTTTTGTGCTTGGTTATTGAAGTAAGTAATACGGTGATGTACATATATTATTCATGTACTTTAAAAATAAAAACTAACTGGACATTTTAAACACAAATGGCCATTAACTGTTAAAATAACCTACACAATCATATTAAATTAACGTATTCATAGATTTTTTACATACAATATTTATGGGTACTGTCTGGGAAGGCCAAACTAGAAGGTATGGTTATACTGTGCAGGAGGCCGGAAGGACGAGTTGTACGTGACTAATGTGTATTGTATGGTAAGGTCAATTGGAAGGAATGAAGGTAAAAGTGAAATGTTGTACATCATCATGGTTACAAAGAACACACTTTTTGACGCCATTAGCGACATTTAATCTTTTCAGGGGGAAGGCCCATTAGAAGTTGAACGACAATTTTAAACGTAAGTCCAGATTGAAATTGGAATAAAATGAAAGGTCTATTCAATATAAATTAGTTGCTACAAACAGGACTTAGAAAGGTCTATCCGTTCCATAGTAGCGGCTATTTAAACTTCAAAGTAACTAATTTGAACAATATTATTCCGCTACTTAACGAATTTAAGTAAATTATTCTGATAACAAATTATACTTTATGGAAAAAAATAACTAAAAATATTAAACTATCAGATTATCTATGGAACAAAATAAGGTTGTCGGGAAAGTGTTTCCGTACAGCGGAGAAATAATACTGTACAAACTAGTTATTTTTAAGTTTAAATGTCCGCTACTTTGGAACGGATAGACCTTTCCAAGTCCAGTTTGAGGCAATCCATTTCTATTAAATAGACCTTTAATTTTATTTAAAATTCGATCTAGACTTATGTTAAAAATTTTCGTTCAACTCCTCGTGGGCCGACCCCCTGACAAGATGAAATGTCGTTAATGGCGTCAAAAATAGTGTTCTTTGTAACCATGATGATGTACAAGATCTATCTTTTACCATATAAGTAAGTCATAGAACAGTTGTAAAAGCGTTTCCATATTTTTCCACCCTGTATGTAATGTGTTATGAGGCCAATTGGAAGGAATTGGGACAAGTGCAGTAAACCAGACATATGGGGCGGACGTGACATATGTTTATAGTGTGGTGAGGTGAATTGGACAGGATTGTTATTGTGTGCAGTAAACCAGACAAGTGGGGTGGACGTGACATATGTTTATAGTGTGGTGAGGCGAAATGGACGGGATTGTTATTGTGTGCAGTAAACCAGACAATTTGGGCGTGAACGTGACATATGTTTATAGTGTGGTGAGGTGAATTGGACAGGATTGTTATTGTGTGCAGTAAACCAGTCAAGTGGGGTGGACGTGACATATGTTTATAGTGTGGTGAGGCAAATTGGACAGGATTGTTATTGTGTGCAGTAAACCAGTCAAGTGGGGTGGACGTGACATATGTTTATAGTGTGATGAGGCGAATTGGACGGGATTGTTATTGTGTGCAGTAAACCAGTCAAGTGGGGTGAACGTGACATATGTTTATAGTGTGGTGAGGCGAATTGGACGGGATTGTTATTGTGTGCAGAAAACCAGACAAGTGGGGTGGACGTGACATATGTTTATAGTGTGATGAGGCGAATTGGACGGGATTGTTATTGTGTGCAGTAAACCAGACAAGTGGGGTGGACGTGACATATGTTTATAGTGTGATGAGGCGAATTGGACGGGATTGTTATTGTGTGCAGTAAACCAGTCAAGTGGGGTGAACGTGACATATGTTTATAGTGTGGTGAGGCGAATTGGACGGGATTGTTATTGTGTGCAGTAAACCAGTCAAGTGGGGTGAACGTAACAAATGTTTATAGTGTGATGAGGCGAATTGGACGGGATTGTTATTGTGTGCAGTAAACCAGTCAAGTGGGGTGAATGTGACATATGTTTATAGTGTGGTGAGGCGAATTGGACGGGATTGTTATTGTGTGCAGTAAACCAGACAAGTGGGGTGGACGTGACATATGTTTATAGTGTGATGAGGCGAATTGGACGGGATTGTTATTTTGTGCAGTAAACCAGTCAAGTGGGGTGAACGTGACATATGTTTATAGTGTGGTGAGGCGAATTGGACGGGATTGTTATTGTGTGCAGTAAACCAGTCAAGTGGGGTGAACGTGACATATGTTAATAGTGTGGTGAGGCAAATTGGACAGGATTATTATTGTGTGCAGTAAACCAGAAAAGTGGGGTGGACGTGACATATGTTTATAGTGTGGTGAAGTCAATTGGACGGGATTGTTATTGTGTAGAGTAAACCAGACAAGAGGGGCGGACGTGACATATGTTTATAGTGTGGTGAGGCGAATTGGACGGGATTGTTATTGTGTGCAGTAAACCAGACAAGTGGGGTGGACGTGACATATGTTTATAGTGTGGTGAGTTGAATTAGACGGGATTGTTATTGTGTGCAGTAAACCAGACAAGGTGGGCGGACATGTCACATGTTTATAGTGTGGTGAGGCGAATTGGACGGGATTGTTTTCGTGTGGAGTAAAGCAGACAAGTGGGGCGGACGTGATATATGTTTATAGTGTGGTGAGGCGAATTGGACGGGATTGTTATTGTGTGCAGTAAACCAGACAAGTGGGGCGGACGTGATATATGTTTATAGTGTGGTGAGGCGAATTGGACGGGATTGTTATTGTGTGCAGTAAACCAGACAAGTGGGGCGGACGTGACACATGTTTGTAGTGTGGTTAGGTGAATTGGACAGGATTGTTATTGTGTGCAGTAGTAAGCCGAAAGGGTGTGCCGGACGTGCCGTATGGGTATTGTGTAGTAAGAATAATTGAATGGGTTGGTTATCGGACGAGGGTGGGGTGAACGAGAAGTCTGTATTGTGTGGTAAGACAAATTGGAAAGGACGTTTATTGTATGCAGGTCCTGAAAGAACTTATTGGACGTGACAAGTGTATTGTGTGGTATGGCCAATTGGAAGGAATGGTTGTTGTGTGCTGTAGACCGGAGAGGAGGGCAGTCCATGATATATGTGTATTGTGTGGAAAGGCCATTTGGAGGGAATTGTTGTAATGCCAATTCGAAGGAATTGTTGTCTTGTGCAGTTAGGCGGAAGCATGGTAGCGGACGTGACATATAAGTATTGTGTGGTAAGGCCAATTGGAAGGAATGGTTGTTGTGTGCAGGAGGCCAGAAGGGTGGGGTGGACGTGACATATGTGTATTGTGTGTTAAAGCCAATTGGAAGGAATGATTATCGTGTGCAGGAGGCCGGAAGGGTGGGGTGGACGAGACATATGTGTATTGTGTGTTAAAGCCAATTGGAAGGAATGATTATCGTGTGCAGGAGGCCGGAAGGGTGGGCTGGTCATGACATATGTGTATTTTGTGGTAAAGTCAATTGGAAGGAATGGTTGTCGTGTGCAGGAGGCCGGAAGGGTGGGGTGGACGTGACATATGTGTATCGTGGGGAAATCTTTGTTCGCATGCAACGTGGGTGGCTTTACAACATTCTTTTATCCTGGTATACAAATCTTCATGGATTTTGTATATTATTTTGAGTAATGATTTAAACTTAAACTTGAAACTTAAAAAATTAAATGATTATTCATGTTTCAACCTTATATCTTAAAACGTTAATTTAAAGACCCTCTAATGTTACATGATTGTGTTAAGTTAAAGTAATCAGATGAGGTTTTATATCAATATTACATACTCTGAAGTGTGTATTTCATCAATTTGAATGACGTGAATTGTCATGAATGAGCATGAAACAATAATGACACCTATTTTAAGTTATTGATTTTTGAGATCGAGTGTTAATTCAATTACAAATTTGTGACACTATCACTTATTATTCGATCCAATTTTTATTTCATCTCAATTTTTGAATTTTGAAAAATAGTACTAGTGGTTTGATATCATCATAGATTAAATTTATTTGATAACCAATTATGAGCCTTTTTTAAATACAAATTTTAATTTGTCATAATTCATAACACAATGGCTATATCCATATTGAAACCACATTTATGAACTTAAATCGTGCAGTTCATAAACAATATGACCCTCTTGCTAGCCTAGTGGTTACCATTTCTGCTTCATATGCAGAGGGTCACTGATACAAATCCCGGGAGATCTACTTAACATTGGCTTGAAGTGTTTGGACCGTTGTCCCATAACAACGTTAATACTGATAAAACAAAGTGCACCTAGTATAGGTAGACTAAGATTTATATATAAATTATTGATTATATACGCAGATTTGTCATAGCAATACTAATATTTGCTTTAGTATTATTTAGGAAAGCTTTTGTGTAATTTTATTGTATAATATATTACTGTCATTTATTTATATAATTTTAGTATTGAAGTTAAAGGTTTTAAAAGAAGGATATAAGCGCATGGAAACGTTCAAATTGGCAAGGTTTAAGATTTTTAAATTTTCTTATTTTAACGTTACTAAATGGTAAATCTCATAACATTGCCATATTTACACAATCATCGGATATATATTTTTTTATATTTGTTTCATTGTAGCTACGTAAGCAAATTTTTGCCACAGTTTCATTTCGAAAGAGTGTTTTTAGCCCAATTAGAACCAATGAAAATTGTAATATATTTAAATATCACCAAATATATTTGTACTCTTACGTTAGATCTTGTATTAAATCTAGTAGCTAAGTGTTGGATATGATTTTGTCAGTTAGGTTCCTGATGATTTTAGCTCTGCAGAGAAAATCTTTCAGGAATAAACTATTTTACTTTTCAGATTTACTCTAAAGATGTTAGGAAAGTAAATGACCATGACATGACCATGGTAAAATAACTTAGCTAGTAGGTTAAATTGAGACTGATTGCTGAGTTGGTTAGTGCGACATACTTTACGGGCATAGCTTAAGTATTTCACCCCAATACTTGAAGGAAGTATCCACTTTCTATGTAAACAAGGTTTCCAATATTACAGGAGGTAGCTTGTGAAATATACCAAAAGGACGGTTTTACCACGGATATCATCCCAACTAAAACACCTCCAGATACAATTTATGGGAATAAAAAGCTATCAGAAACACAAAGTGGATAAAACCAAGCAAGGATCGTTGTATAAAATTGTAGGTAAAACTGGCGTTATGGGTGGTACGCGTATTTTCGTTTTATAAAAACATTTGATCTGTAAATCATGTGATAGTAAGTTAATAAATAAATTAATACATATATATTTAATGTGTTCCTTGTGCTTGGCTGTGGAACTCTCAAACATACTTTCATAACAATATTGCTATAGTATATTTCATAACAAGAGTGGAAAGTGGGGTTTTGCATGTTCGAGACCATATGTTTGAAGTGCGAGAATTGTCGAGCACTTCAAATGGTCGAGAACATACAAAACACTTTCACTCGAGTTTTGAACGATACTTTTCACTACACTATGGAATAAAAACTCATTTTTGGAATGTTTACTGTTTATTAAATTAGAAACATGTTTTAAAAACAGGTGTTGTTGACTGTGGAAAATTTTCGGTTGTAAACAATGTTACTTTCGGTAGTAAACAATAGACAGCTGTTGAAAATATGATGTTTCGCAGGTTGTAAACACATAACGAAAACAGCTGAACTCATAGTAGTGTAGTGAAAAATAATTTTTCGTTTTGCTTCGGTAAATATACTACATGTACAAAATGTATTTGTTTATGCTTACATCTTAAAAGCTAAATAAATTTCTTCATTTTTATACAATGAGTTAAAGTTATTTCTCCTTAAAGTCCAGTATGTTCTCATTTTACCCCTTCCAGTCTGAATACTGTTGTTTAATCTGATTTTCAATTTAAAAGACTAATGAATAAGAAATTCTTCATACAACTCTCTTGTCATTAAATCAATGCACGAAGATGTTGCCACACAATACCTGATTTTTATAACAAACAACTAAGTGTAATTTGCTAGTCCGTGTCGGTGAGCAGCTCAATACAATATTCGTGCTTGTTGGGAACTACAAAGGACCTCCCGGTATCTGCCAGATTAAGCCAGGGTCCACTGAACTGCACGCCGTTTGTATACAATTGGGTGTGAACTAGTAGCGGGATGCAAAATGTCTTTTTAAGTGTAGTGAGAAAATGTGATAAATTAACTGAAAGGCAGTTTTCGAAAAGTAAATAGTACTCACTAAATCTTAAATTATACTTTTTATTAATAGAGATCATTTGTTAAAATTCTCTTAGCACTATTGTATGCCAGAAGAATATTTATTACTGCACTGGTTTCTCTATAGAGTAGAATAACCAAGTCAATGAAACATGAAATAATGAATAATGAAATAATAAAATTCAATTCCTATATAATAATTATTCTTACATTCTTACATATGAGACGCCGACACAACGTCGTTGGTATTTTAAGGCGAATATGAATGGTTATATGATTGTAGGATGAGTGTAGTCTGGTTACTAACTGAGTTCAACTGTTCCTCAGAAAGGGAAATTTATTAATAACCCAACAGCCAGGACAACTAAGGGACCTACAGCTTTACGTGGAATCCGAACCACGTAGTGCTGGTCTGATTTTCAGCTAATTGACAAGCCTAATACTCTATATCTCCCCCACACAACATCCGCACAATGATTACCACCCAACATGGACACCCCAGACTTCTCTAGTAGTGTCCACGCCGATAGCAACCATTGAGCGGATGCCATGTCAGTATTAAGAGGACCGAGCATCCAACCAATCGCCTACAATCTCCCAAACACTTTGTTCCCGTTTAGCTGGGTTACAGCACTGCGCCACCAGTGCCGACTACTATTTACAACGCACAAGAAAAATAGGAAAGATCACTTACTAGTAATGTGGCTAGAGTTCAAAAACGTACACTTTATTTAGAACTAAAAATTATATTATTCCAGTCTAGTAATGTATTTGACACCTAAATATGCCATTCAATGTAGCGTTACTTTACAAAATAATTATAGATTACTACGGTTAGCAACGTACTTAAAATTAATAAAAGTAACCACCTATAACTAAAATATTCTTTTAAAAATATTTTGTTTATGTTAGAGGAGCAGAGGTATAGTCAGACGAGTGTTCAAATATTCTAACAGATTTTCTTTAAAAATATTACTAATAAAATCTACTTATCTAATAATCACTCAAACCTTGAAGGCCACATTCCTTCTCAGCATGGACGAAATGACAGGTGATATTGTAAATACTATAAATAACAACTTAAGTTATAGTAAAATCTAGATTCTAATTATAAATAACACAGGATGCTTAAGCCTATGATCTAGGGTTATCAATATTTATTACTTTTTTAATACATTGTATAAAGTGAGCCTTCTAGTTATTCTAATGGTTCAAATGGTTTTGCTATTTAATTACGTAAAACAATGACCTTGGATCTAGAACTACAACTCATTGAATACACAATACATACTTTATGCTTATTTAGTTTTAACAAGGCAGCGTTAATGCTGTATTAAAACTAAATTTAAATGTAATTATTTAACAAAATTTTCAACGTTTCTCTTATATTTGTATCAATTCCATCACTGCACACAATAGTTATATGATAGGATAGACCATTTATTTTCTTTTTAGAGCACAGGGTGTACATTTTAAAATTGGCATAATATATATACCGTAAACTTTAAATATGTGGAAATATTCATAAAATTGAGTGAGTGGATATTAACATCTGTGACTCTCCGATAACCCGTGAAGGAGAGGGTTCTAGCTCCATCAATATCCCGTTCACTGGGTTTGAAGGTATTTGAGTCATATCGACTGTGGACCATACGTAGAGGGAATATTGAGTTAAATATGTGGAAATATTCATAAAGTTGAGTGAGTGGGTATTAACATCTGTAACTCCCCGATAACCCGTGGAGGAGAGGGGTTCTAGCTCCATCAATTATCTCGTTCACTGGCTGTAAGGGTATTTGAGTCATATCGACTGTGAACCACTCAGAGAGGGAGTACTGAGTTAAAGATTAGGTCCACAGGATCTCTAGTTTACGGTAAAATAATGTATTCTAGATTTACACTATTTAATATTTAACATAAGGCACAGTAAATCTGGATCATTTAAATTAATTTAATTGTCAACTTAGTTAAGATACTTTCTTTTATTGGTATAATAAATCTTGGGAAAATAAAACTAGGAATATACATGCAGTATACTACTGTATGACAAAAAAAGATTGTTATATTGAATATGATGTTCGAAAAACTTGTTCATGTATCATACTGTTTAAACAGTTAAAAGTATGATTTTTTTAACTATGTGAACCTTTAGTGTTTTATATTTTGATTAGTAGTTACGTTATTTAGATAAAGAACTTTTCATATTTTATAGGGAGCTAGTTTAGAGATTTACAAATTTAAATTGTGCTCCTAAAATCTTAGATATAGATAGGCCTAGTATGTTGCCATTATTATCGTTATATTTCATGTGTTAAACTTGTTATACAAAACAATAGGCCAATAGTACTAACTATCAAAATGTGATACCTATGTAAAACTAATGCTAATGACACACGCGACTAGTACACTGATTTGGTTTGGGATAGAGAAGTTGATAAATTGGAACCAAGGAGTATAGATAAGTTGTATTTGGTAACACACAATTCAAAATTTCATTTTTATAATAGTTTAAAGTGTACTTTTAATGTTTTGCCCAATAAATAGAATATTTTGAACATTAGCTTACAATAGTGAACACGCATTGTTTAAAACTAGTAAAGGATCTATAGCTACGGCACCTTGGTAAAGAACATTTAAGCTACGTTGACATGATACGAGCGTAACCGGACCGAGTATAATTTTGGTACTCGATCCAAGCGCGATCGGATGGCAGAGTTGACAAGACGGATTGTACTCGGACTGATGCCAGACTGTTAAAATAACATATAATAAAATCTATGTTCTTAAAACGATGGCTGAAATGATGCTAAGAAGAGGTTTAGCTGCTGTTTTCAAAAAACATAAATATAACCTGATCGAAACTAATGAAACTGTGGAACCGTAAAAAAAACCAATTCGGATCACTCGTATACGAATAAGTAGAGTCCAATCCGACTCACTCCTACCGAATGTATCCGGACCAAGTTACTCGGAACGTGTTTACACGTTACGAGTGGCATCCGAGTGATGCGCGCGCAACATCCGATTTCGATCGGACCGAGTACACTCGTATCGTGTCAACCCGGCTTTAGTTAAGTTCCCAATAGAAAATCTGACAAAAAAATATATATAAAGCTAAATACCAAAAAGTTATTTCGAAGAGATAAACTACACGAAAATGTACCCCATTGGTCTTGTACAGTATATACTGTATAATTGTTTACTAAATTTTTGTGTATGTCGTATTGTTATTATTTTGGCTATTTCAGAAGCACTAACACCCAGCAAAAATGCTATTTTACAGTACATTGGCAGACATCCTTCAATATATCTACCAGTCACAACCGATCTACTATATATTTATATACAGCAATGTTCCCTAACAAAATATCAACGTTTTTCAGGATTATATTTTATACTATTAAAAGGTTAAGCACAATCGTTTCCCTCTATAAAACTGTTATGACATAATAATAAAAGTTAACTAATAATAATATGAATCTTAGATGACAATCTGTAGCAATTAATTATACTCCTCTTAAAGTTTGTACTTTTTAACAGAATATCAATTAGTCACTATGTTCACATAATTCAGTTCACATATTTGTGTAATTTTATCAATATTTTTTAAATCATCTCAGTTAATATAAGTTCATCAGTATCTTTATTCATAGGCTACATCAGCTTTTAACACCGTAAAGTATTTGTTTTACCTACTAAGTGAAAATAATTGTTAGATTTTCGTACGCACAAGAGTTACTCTTAAATTGGGTATTTCTGAGTTTTGTTTGATCATCTTATATTAGAACAACGTAACAACACAAGTGTTAACATTGGCCTTTGACGTGTTTGTCTTACTCTTGAATTTATTCGTGTAAAACTATCATAATTACATTTTTTTTGCCAAATTATGGCCACATGATTGTTAACCTGTTCAAATGTTAGTCAACAGATGATAAAATGAGTTACATCTCCTCCATAGCTTCGAGACAGTAGGAAGACTTATATCATCGTAATTATTTGATAAAAGGTTATCTCAGTTTATCACTTGTAAGGGGTTAAAAAGAAGCATCACATAATTCATTTGGAATTATGTGATGTTTCTTAATGGATTGTGGGTTCATACGTGGTGTGGGTAGTTGGGCATGTCAAGATGTACGTTATTCGGGCTGTGAATCCACTCCAGGTTGAGTAGGTGGCTACGCCAAGATATACGTAAGATGGGTTGTGGATTCATTAAGATGTAAGTCGGGTAGGTGTGTGGGCATGTCAAGATGTACGTTATACGAGCTGCGATCCACTCAATGTATGTAGGTTGAGTAAGTGGCTACGCCAATATATACGTAAGATGGATTGTGGATTCATTAAGATGTACGTCGGGTAGGTGTGTGGGCATGTCAAGATGTACGTTATACGGGCTGCGAATCTACTCTATGTATGTAGGTTGAGAAGGTGGTGGCTACGCCAAGATATACGTAAGATGGAATTTGGTGGGTCTTTTAAGATGTACGTATGTTGGGTAGGTAATTTTAAGATTGGTTCCAAAGCAATATAAGCTCCAAGAGTATGGTATTAATATTTTTATGACTTCTATCAATTGTAGCAAACGCAAGGAACGAAAATCACTATTATAGCTAGGATAAAATTAAGTGGAAGCTAAGTTAAATATAAAGTTTTATAAAGACATCATTGGGTGAAATGACGCAATGAACACGAGTTCACTGTTTATCGCCGATCGTTAACTCATTGAACGTGAAACACTGGTTCTATTTATTGTCACCAGTATAAACTAGAAAATTTAAGCTGCTTCCAATATAATTGTTTTAAGGCAATAAACGGTTGTATACGGGTTTAGACAAGCTTAATGCATTATTCAGATCTGCCTGAAATAACAAAGGACCGCTCAGTGTCCCCAGGGATTGATCCATCCACAGTTTATTGGACAATGTGTGTCAACATGTGGAGAGAAACGGGAACATATGTTTTAAAGGACTGTAAGGAAAACGTTCAATGCTCCATACAGCTCAGTGTAATAATGTTCAATGCTCCATACAGCTCAGTGTAATAAGTAAATAACTTAAATATTCTAGTCACTAATTTTATAAGGGATTTTTAGTATATTTATGAATATAAAATTAAGCTATGTAGTTAGTTATAAAATAAATAAATAATATCCTTCTGTATAATGCGCGAAGCATTATTTTGTTAACGCAACTCCTCCCTCATTTCTTGACCAGTTTTAACGGTTGAAGAATGAATTTACCCCCATTCGTAGTTGTGCTTGAAGGAATTAATTTTGAAATAATTTTAGCCTAAAGGGCATGAAGAATCCTAAAAGTACGTTTTCGGCCATAATAATTACATGGAGAGAGAGATTTAAATTAGTTTTCACTACACTACTATGAGTTCAGCTGTTTTCGTTATGTGTTTACAACCTGCGAAACATCATATTTTCAACAGCTGTCTATTGTTTACTACCGAAAGAAACATTGTTTACAACCGAACATTTTCCACAGTCAACAACACCTGTTTTTAAAACATGTTTCTAATTTAATAAACAGTTAACATTCCAAAAATGAGTTTTTATTCCGTAGTGTAGTGAAAAGTATCGTTCAAAACTCGAGTGAAAGTGTTTTGTATGTTCTCGATCATTTGAAGTGCTCGACAAGTCTCGCACTTCAAACATATGGTCTCGAACATGCAAAACCCCACTTTCCACTCTTGTTATGAAATATACTATTAAAGGTTACATCTGGTCAAAGTAAACAATGATGTTTATTACATTTTAACAGCTGTTGCAATGTAAATAAACATTTTTATACTATTTAGGAAACTATAGAGGATCAATACAGTTAGCAACAGTAAGCTTTTGTTCAGTGGAAGTTTAGTTTGATCTATGCATACAAAAATGAACGTATATTATCGAACTTTAGGTAGGAAAACGTACCACCAACCGGCATTAGGCAGGCCCCAAGGGTACATGAGCAGAGGGAGTGACAAGGTACGCGAGCTGTACGGTAGTGTCTCCTAGTGATAAAATAATAACCATAAAATGTCTTATATCTGAGTGATTGATTCAGTATAAACTGAATGACTTAAGGTCAAGTTTGATATCACAATTAATACTATGACTATTCACAAATGACAACAGTTTTAGTTATTCGTGTAAATTAACCATTCATAGACAGTAAAATATTGTAAAACTTGAAGACTGATAAAAATATCACCATTCAAAATTTTACTATTAATGCTTTTCAATTCAGGAATATGTAAACTAGAGAATATGAACTAATAATTTTAATGTCCATCAATACTCTATCGAAATAATGACAGATGAGCAAAATACCGAAATCCTAACACTGTGTTTTTACAAACAAACAAAATATTAAAACACACCTTCCAAGAAGCTAAGTCTCGGTGCTAAAATTACACTAAGAATTATAACTCTTGAATTTAAGTAATATCCATTTTATGAAATGAAATCAAACTTTATAAAGCGTTTAGCGAGGGCCAGATTAAGACACAGTTCCTCTCACTTGTTTAGATGAGCCCATTTTTCTCTTGTAGGCTCGTTATTGCCAGGGCCATATTAAGACACAGTTCCCCTCGCCTGTTTAGATGAGCCCATTTTGTGTTGTAGGCTTGTTATTGCCAGGGCCATATTAAGACACAGTTCCCCTCGCCTATTTAGATGAGCCCATTTTTGTGTTGTAGGCTCGTTATTGCCAGAGCCAGATTAAGACACAGTTCCTCTTGCCTGTTTAGATGAGCCCATTTTTGTGTTGTAGGCTCGTTATTGCCAGAGCCAGATTAAGACACAGTTCCCCTCGCCTATTTAGATGAGCCCATTTTTGTGTTGTAGGCTCGTTATTGCCAGAACCATATTGTGACACAGTTCCCCTCGCCTGTTTAGATGAGCCCATTTTTGTGTTGTAGGCTCGTTATTGCCAGGGCCATATTAAGACACAGTTCCTCTTGCCTGTTTAGATGAGCCCATTTTTGTGTTGTAGGCTCGTTATTGCCAGGGCCATATTAAGACACAGTTCCCCTCGCCTGTTTAGATGAGCCCATTTTTGTGTTGTAGGCTCGTTATTGCCAGGGCCATATTAAGACACAGTTCCTCTTGCCTGTTTAGATGAGCCCATTTTTGTGTTGTTGGCTCGTTATTGCCAGAACCATATTAAGACACAGTTCCCCTCGCCTGTTTAGATGAGCCCATTTTTGTGTTGTAGGCTCGTTATTGCCAGGGCCATATTAAGACACAGTTCCCCTCGCCTGTTTAGATGAGCCCATTTTTGTGTTGTAGGCTCGTTATTGCCAGGGCCATATTAAGACACAGTTCCCCTCGCCTGTTTAGATGAGCCCATTTTTGTGTTGTAGGCTCGTTATTGCCAGGGCCATAGTAAGACACAGTTCCTCTTGCCTGTTTAGATGAGCCCATTTTTGTGTTGTAGGCTCGTTATTGCCAGGGCCATATTAAGACACAGTTCCCCTTGCCTGTTTAGATGAGCCCATTTTTGTGTTGTTGGCTCGTTATTGCCAGGGCCCATATTTAGACACAGTTCCCCTTGCCTGTTTAGATGAGCCCATTTTTGTGTTGTAGGCTCGTTATTGCCAGGGCCAGATTAAGACACAGTTCCTCTTGCCTGTTTAGATGAGCCCATTTTTGTGTTGTAGGCTCGTTATTGCCAGGACCATATTAAGACACAGTTCCCCTCGCCTGTTTAGATGAGCCCATTTTTGTGTTGTAGGCTCGTTATTGCCAGGGCCATATTAAGACACAGTTCCTCTTGCCTGTTTAGATGAGCCCATTTTTGTGTTGTAGGCTCGTTATTGCCAGGGCCATATTAAGACACAGTTCCCCTTGCCTGTTTAGATGAGCCCATTTTTGTGTTGTAGGCTCGTTATTGCCAGGGCCATAACAGTTGTTACGAGCCTGCGTTGGTCCTAGGCTTATCATGAGTAAGCATCAACTTTGATGTTACTTCTATGACTAAGTAAATGTTAACAGCATTGGCTTATAAACTAATTTAGGAAGGAGTCGTTGCATCAAATTTGGTATGATGTATAATAATACGGCCAATTATGACTCATAAATAAAAAAAATGTAATAGTTTCTTAAATGAATCAGTTAACTTAACCTGTTAATAGATTTTAATTGTTATGTATATGTGTCATAAATTAAATTATTTAAAGTTCATGATAATTTATCAGCAAACTTTTTATTTTCTTTTGAGGTTTACTTTTATTTACAGAGTAACAATTCTAGAATGTTAAATTATTACTAATATTTACAAAGTTTGATAAGTGTAATTTATAGTTTCTTGTTTTGTGCAAGAATACCGTTTGTGTATATATAATTACAGCATGGACATTACGTTAAAGTTAGAATTCTTAATGCCACAATACAACTAAATGAAAGCCTGTTTGTCATATTTATTAAACATAAGTAAATAAATAAAATATGTTAAAGATTGATCAAGAGAATTTTATAAAAATGTATAAAGGAGGCAAACATTCAAGTTAATCAACGTTTCTAAAGTGTTATGGTTGTAAATTCGTGATAATTATATGAAAATTTAATGTGCATAAAACTTATAAACGTCTCCAAATTCAGCCCACTCAAAACTCCTTAGTGAATTTTATCCTCCATTGATAAGCAATAATAGTTCATACGAGGTGTGGTGTTCATGCTAAAATACACAAGATCAAATTGACACCAAAAAATTTTGTTATTGAAGTCAGTAAAATCATTACGATCAAGAAGCGATAGTTACTTCCTACATGTCAGTGAAACTTATTATATACTGCTTCCGAAACAAGACATTTTATTCAAACATTTTTACGAACATTTTACTCAATAAATTTTGTATAATATCTAAATATACAGAATTATCCTACACTCTAGTATACTATCGAAGTTAAGTTTACGCAAGTAAAGTAACTTTAAATTTTCCATAGTAAGAAATAATTGACTAAGTACATTGTAATGTAATTTGTTTCCTTATCTAATCCGTGCATAGTTGAGAAATTTAACTATGTGGATTTAGAGAGATTTAACTTGTAATTTATGCTATTTATATCTAAGTAATAGCTAACGAAGAATAATATATACACTTATAATTTGAAACCATCACACACAATAGTGGAGTTAAGTCAGGGGGACGAGCCACTCAATCGGTCCACGTCTTCCAATCCACTGGTGACGGAATAATGTATCTAAGTATTGCCTCACTTGAACACAACAATGTGGTGGTGCTCCGTCTTGTTGGAAAAAAACATGTTTAGAAGTCAGCGCCAAGACTAGCTTGTAGAACAGGGACTATCTAATTTTGGAGTATATCGTCCATATAAATACCACTGTACGTATAAGGGTGGGCGGGTAGGTCAATACCACTGTAAGTGTAAGGGTGGGTGGGTGGGTCAATACCACTGTAAGTGTAAGGGTGGGCGGGTGGGTTAGGTTAGGTTAGGTTAGGTTAGGTTAGGTTAGGTTAGGTTAGGTTAGGTTAGTAGTAGTGGTTACGTAGTTATTTAATTTAAACTATATTATATAATTAGCTTAAATGATAATTTAACATATCGAAGGTTTATGTTAAATAATTAAAAATCATATTCTTAATGAGGAGAAATCTATTGACAGCTGACCAGAAGTTTCACAAGTCATATTGCTTCAGGGAATTGGAGACAGACGAGTTCCATGTCCAGTGCTTTGTACTCTTGTGTTTTACTTGGTCATTCAGTAGAGACTTAAAAAACATTTAACAAAAATTCAAAATAATGATGTAGAACATATGATTGAAAATAATAAGCAA
Source organism: Stictocephala bisonia (assembly GCA_035578905.1). Lineage (NCBI taxonomy): Eukaryota > Metazoa > Arthropoda > Insecta > Hemiptera > Membracidae > Stictocephala > Stictocephala bisonia. Next base: position 266,235 of record JAQJVL010000533.1, on the reverse strand, counting down.
TGTGAGTAAATACACCACTAATAATAAATGTTTTTACTTTTAATAACTTTTAGAGTTGCCAAAGTATTGGAGTATTTTGGAGAAAATACATACGTGTTTATATGTTATACTCTCGTTAGTAAAAACACGAACAATTTAAAATTTCAGGAACCATTATTGCGATAACAATTCAAAGAAACATGTTTTTCCTCCCCACTTTCATAAGTTTTCTTTCGAGATAATATCTGCTTTGTTATAATACCTACAAATTATTATATTCCCCTAGGCAGACTTATATTAAACCTGAGTGAGGCGTATCATAACAAAGGATTTTACTCACTAATACAACAATTTCAATCGATTCACAAGTATTGTCGTATCTACTGTTAAAGTTGGCATACCAAGATGGAGTCGGAAATCTGAAGACTCTTATAAAGGGTTTAATGAGACCAGAAGTATTGCTGAATCAATGTGGTTACTGATAGACCTTACACTCACCAATATGACAGGCCAACTCTCCAGCCTTCTCAGTTACTGATAGGCCTCCCACTCACCCTCATACTTTTCAATTTGACTGGCCTCCTCTCCAGCCTTCACAGTTACTGACAGGTCTCCCACTCACCTTCAATTTGACAAGCCTCCTGTATTGAAGCCAATTTGGGTTCAGTTTCTGTTGTATCAATTACCTCTGTGTTACTCAGAAATCACGCTAAGCCAATGATCCATTATGACTACGAATCGGTTAATCTTTAGGAGAGGAAAACTGTGTCTTAATTGGGACTCCCCACCAAAAGTCATACGATATTCTGTCACTTAACGTGCACAGTCTTCAGGTTTTATGAAGTGAATAAGGTCTTTTCCGTTAAAGGAAACAACAAACATAATTCATAAGGTATATTTTTTAAAGCTTAAAAAAACATCTAAATTTTCTAGTAAACAAAGCATTATTTAGTGTCATTTAAATAAATTCAACTATTTTTACCCAATAAAATTTTCACAGAATTTAAACGCATATTTAAGAAAACTAGTATGCTACCGTAGCTTTTTAGAGGAATTAAATAATTTTATCCTCTTCATGCATGCATTACAAAAATGTGGAAAAAAAATCAATGGTTTTTTTGGATTCAGCATTTTAAAATAAGTATATTTAATTTGTTGTTGTGAGCATATAACATATGTATAACAAAATATTTACTTGTCCACAAATGTGTCTTGTATGCAAATGTAGACTCCATGGCACAGCTTAAAAACTTACCTGTAATGCATGCTGTCCACAAATGTTGCCATCTGCTGCAAATACATTTTTGCTGCCATAAATGCATATTTCCACATATGATGCCCGGTAAAAAAATGCAATAAATAAAAATGTATACTGTATTTACACAAATTAGTAAAACAAACATGGTTTACAGGAGCTCTTAGCTACTAAAACAAGTCTTTTTTGAAGTTTTATAAAGCTTCTTCACAATCTTCAGCAATGAAATGGAAATTTTCCATACACGGGGCAAACTGGTTCATTGCATTTTACACACATATAGCGTGTTCTTTTTGTTCTCATCTTCTTCTTGCTCCGAACCGGATGGGAAATCTGCCAGGAGAAAATCAGCACCGAATTGCGAGTAAAAGCGGGATGGGCGCAAACCTTTATCCGACATATCGCATCTGAAAACAAAGCAATCTGTGTCAGTATTTCAATATTTAATTTGGATTTTTGCTTCTTAATTCTCACTGAAAAAAAGCTTAAACTGACTTTACAAATAACAAAACATGTCTATGTCTCTTAATATTTGGGTTCGGCACCGATCTCAACATATTAATTAATATTTTCATCATTGACGTTAATAAAGCGGTAGATAAGAGTACAGTGACAATGACATCGTTTATAGGCACTTCTAGAATTAATTGCAGGTGCTGCGGTCCATATTTCCTCTTTTGTATGCTAGACACGAATGAGGACAGCTACTGATGTACACGGATGTGGCATCCGTGCATTGGTGGCAACTTCTTGGCCCAAAAATGGAGGTCCATCATTGTATGGAAGGCACAAGTGAGGCCAGGTGAACTCTTTGTAATATTACCCTTGTTTACATCACAAAACTTAAGTCTTACAGGTTATTCTATAGCTTATGTGTTACAAAATAGTAGGATATTTCTCTTACCTTCATACCACGTGGGTGATTCATAACAAACAACTTGAAACTTTGCCAAAATCACAGACCTGCACTGCACATGTTCGACTAACCTTAAATTGCTGTATTGAACTGAGAAAGTGTCGCAATCTAGTGGGAATTGCTCAAACTAACTCAACTGGCCACAAGTGATGCCTCCATGCAGATTTGGGTCCCAGGAAACGATTGTTAGATTTTTATGAAGCTTAAATTAGCCGTACACGTATGCTGCCATCATGCTTGAAGAGGTTATGTAATTTATAGTTACAAATGAATTAATATGTAATAAAATAATTACATCCAAACAGAATATTACAAACAGATACAATCAGTCCAATTTGTCCATACATAGCTTGGTAGTTTAGTCACGTAATGGTCCGGGGGCTGTAATAACACAATGTAATAACACGGTGTGCACTACTAGATATGTACGATAGTGTGCAGTAGCTGTAATTTGTTTATAACCATCACCGACGTAATAAATGAATGCTTATGACAGCGTCATGGGCTTAACTTACTCCTTAAATGAGAGTAAAATCCTATTATTGTGTAGTCAGTATCTTGGAGCAAATTAGTGGTCTTAGCAGTCCATGAAGATAAACTTCAATTTCATCATTGATAACATTTGTTTGTTACTTCGTGTTTTCATCACAATTTATAAATTAGGTATATTAAAATAATAAACTCCTGTATTATGAAAATTATCTAAACAGTTTCAAACCATTTACACAGAGTTAGTTATTGAGTTATTTTGTAGTTGATTATTTTTATCCATTCATTATAAGTTATGTATTTGAATAATTGAATGCAATTGAAGTGGTGTTTATTTAAATTGAAACTAAAGGTTTAACTAGAGTGAAATATCTCATTAAAACGTTAATTCCATGGTAATATGACAGTTTGTGTGTTGATTGGTTAGATAGGGAGGCTACTCTTTCAAAGATTCTTTGAGAACGACACATTTTTGCAGTGAGTATAATATTTTGTTCAATAAATGTACCAGGGCAGTTCGGTCATTGTTGTTCGATTTTACACAACTAAGAAATATTGCCTTTAGGAACATGACAATGAAATTTTTTATTTATTTTTTTAATAGGAGCACTGATATAGGAGTACATAAAACACAAATCGGACCTTTTCCGTTAGTACACTACTGTAATTTGTTTTGCCGTTATTTCACTACCACTTGACAAATATTCTATTGCTCTAAAAACTGTTCACCAATCATTTTTTACTATGCTATTCCTTATCCGCTAGTAATCCGATATCGCTGGCCTTATCTTATCGCTTTCCAAGAACATACACACGGAGTCAGTTATTGGATTCGGCAGTAAGTCAGTTATTGGATTTATCAGTTTGTGATCAACTTTATTAGCCACCTAACCTAACCTGACCTGACCTAACCTAACCTAACCGTAATTGCGATACAGAAAATAGTAATAGTGAAGTAATGGAAAAAGTAGTGGTAGTGAATTAACGGAAAATGTCTCCTAAATCTATTCTAATAAATATATATTAATAGAATGTTTAAAAATTATTGGTATTTATTAATATATTTTTTTCACGCACATGACAATAGAAATGTACTCGCACGTAGAATTCCGAAAACAAACATTCGAATTTCAACTAGAGACTTCATTATCCACACACTCTCAAATGGTCCGATCCTAAACAAACGATCTTATTTATAAGGGTAGTATATGATTGGCTTTTAACTACAGATCTTAGCTCGGCTAAAATTGACTAAGTGATAAGTAATTCAGGCCAAACCTTCGGAACTGCCTGAGTACAAGAACAAGGATGAAGTAGTTTGTATTTGTGCCAAAAAATGCATTATTGTTAGGACACCGAATAACAATGAAAAATATTCAACGCGTAACCATACAAAGTAATAATTATCTTGGATAACAGTTTGACTAAAAAGGGATCGCAAAATTATATTATGTTTGTCTTTTAGTTTAACTCTATATTAACATTTAGCTAACATACTAAATAAACTTTACTAACATGAAGTATTTAGTTGTTAATGTATTGTACAATAGATTTTGGCTTAGTCTTGAGTTGTAAGTTTAAACTGTAGATTTAAACAAATCTAACTGTGTGTTTGAATACATTCGCCCTTAAATTTAGAATAAATCATGAACATTTCTAGGGATGAAAAGGATAAATTAATTAAACTAATGGAAACACACATTACCAACTGAATTGATAGTAAACAGCAACATTGTGTAGGTCTAATTAATTAGTTAAAATAATTCTCGGCATTGGTGAAAGTGGCAGTTAATGAATCGACTAGTACAGCTGTTTGATCAGTTGAAAATTCACACAGTGATATAAAATAAAATCAAACAGATATACTTTTATAATGCAATATTTTAACGCTTTTCTTGGATTTGAAAATGGCAACACTCCGAGTCTCGCGTCGTATAGACGAGTTTTAAAGGATCTCCTGCTATCTAAATATGGCTAACTTATTAAACTCACTGTATGGAGGACTTATTTGCGTACCAATTAAAAGTCTAAATGATAGTGTATAGACTTTAATAAAATAAAGTAGCATTTTTCGTTTATAAATTTTAAAGCATAATATTTTTACATACTCAAATCAACCATACACAACGATCATAAATATGGGTTAGCAATACAGATGTTGCAGTTAAACACAACCGCAGTGCTGTGAGTGTAATCGTGAGCTCTAAATGTATTGTTTGCATATTGTGAACTAATTGTGTTTACTAGTCATACTATTTTTATTTTTTACTTAACCTTTCTCACGTATTATTTTTTTGTAAATGTGTGCGTTTATTCATTAATCACTCTACGGTGCCTTGATTTTTGTTGATTATTATTAAAATTGCACCTGAAAAAATTAAAATATTTTATTTTTTCGTCTACTTCTCAATTTTATTTATTTTTAGTTTAGTTTTTTCTTGTGTACTATTTTGTCATTATTGGTATTATTATTCTGTTTCCACAAATAGGGTACGTACTATTTTTACAGACTCTTATTATGTTTTGATGTTGTGCATAACATCTAACTATTACTGGCTTGCAAGTTTTGTACTATTATTGTGTTATTGGTTTACCTTTTGTGTGATACTAAGGGCTTTTTTCCTGCAGACTCTACACTGCTATTCTTTATAACGGTGGCCTAGAATAAAAACCTTGTACCATTGATAAAAAGAATGAAAAAAAAACGGCCAGATCCATGGAGAAAAACCTTTTTTGTCAGTGGTGGTACCTATCGTCCAAAAATCAAACTGGTACCTATCGTACACTTGTTGCCAACCACGTTCAGTGTAAGATCTCGTGTATTGTGAGAATTCTATGAGTTTATTAATTTGTAATTATAAATTGATGTTTTCCAGCTTATTACTATTCTCAGTAGTTATGAGGCAATTACCTTGACTCTTTAAAAAATTCAATTTGAATTATTTACCAGTTATTATATAAGTAATTAACTGTTTCATTGAATCAATACAGAAAACCTCGTATATTTAATTCTGTTAATCACACAGTGAAAAAAAAACTTGTAAGACAGATATGAGACGTTTACGTGTTTAAACTTGTCATTGTAGAGTTGATCTCATCCCATTAGGAAACAGTAAGAAAACCTTGTAAATCACAATTTAGAAATGATAAATACGTAACTTAAATTGGAAAACCTCGTAAGTCAAGATTGATGTTAAATTATTTATTTTATGTTGATTTCTATAGTATATTTGTGATAAACAATAAAAAATTTAAATATATTTAAAATATAATTGAAATAATATATTTTTTATTTTGATATACTAACAACAAAAAAAGTTTTATGTATCTACTTTAAAGTTTGATTTTTAGGAGTTACAAGGTTTTCATTCTAGGCCATCGTTAATCAAATTGCCTGTCCTGTGATCGGCTGTCTGCTTCTTATTTTTTTTAAACCTTAAATATAACACACATACTCATAAGAATGACGAACTATGATTTAATTTTCAACAAAAGGTTGCACCTCTTATTTTATTATATTTGAGCAGTGGAATTCCTGAAGAGCTCCCCAGACCTTGTCTAATTGCGTAAGAGTGGCTCTTATGCCAAACTCACCACTTCTCAACAATGGATGTTTGCAACTAACACTCACTAGCCTAATTGGAAACAATCCAAATAGTTTTATATATTAGATTTGTCGTATTTTAAACTTTTTGAAGTATACATTTGAGTTACACAGTTAAATTTCAAGCAATGAAATGATGTCAAAGGATTGTTAAACATTTGAACATCAGTCAACATCAATAAATAAATAGGGTGTTTTTTCATAACATTTCCAGACTATTACAGATAAATGAATAAAACGTATTTCATTACTGTACCTATAAATATGTATATGTATATTTTTGTTGTTGTTAAAATTAACCACCGTTTTTCTGTAATATAAGGGGGGTGGCTCGCAAGGAATCAGAGGAAAATCTTAACCGAGAGCATAGGTTCAGTAGTATATAAAATTAAAAACAAAATTACGTTGGTTTAAAGTTTTACAATGTAGTTTTGATCTTGACGGTTTAATATTCTTAAATATTCTTAGTACATTATTTTGTAAAGTGGTTAGTAGGTGGATAAACAACAGTCGTCATCGTACTGTAGCTGAGAGGACTATAAATGTTAGTGTACAGGAGGGTGGTTTTGGGGTGGATAGTCTACAGTCCTTGTCTACTTTAGCTGAGAGGATTATACATGTTAGTGTACAGGAGGCTGGTTGGGGGGGGGGGGTGGATAGTGAACAGTCGTTATCTTCGGTTGTAATAAGACATTGTATTAGTGACCACAATTTAAGTGCTCAATCACAGAAAAGTTGCTGCTATATGCATTATGTCTGTCATATAAAATATACCCCGTAAAGTTAGTCATGAACAAGTTTTACAATTTAAACAGCTGCTCTAAAAAATTTTGTATATAACCTTCAGTTTATACATTACAATATTTGAAAATCTAATATTTTGTATTGGATAAATCTTTTTAGGGTATTAGTACATAAGACTAGGCAACCCTTTTAAAATTATGCACATCTTCACCTATGTTTACCTTTATTATTTTTTTGTCAAACTCCATTCGATAAGAAGAGTCACTTATCGACCCTTAATAACTATTACTCAAGTCCAGTGTGCATTTACATAGTTTAACTTTCCTAACTTAAGCTAAGAATATAACATTAACTGTCTAATATAGTACCTAAATTTGAACCAGTGTCATTTTTCAAAGTAGTCGTTTTGATACACTACTCGACATGATATTACTTAAGATTTTCTTCTGACCCCTTACGGGCCATCCCTTTGATATGACAGAAAAACATTAGTTACTAAAAATATTGATTTATAGGTACCGTAACGATATACTAAGTTTGATTACTTTATCTGAAATTTTACGGAAATTACAATATTATATGGATGACATTTTAATTACTTTCGGTTTTAAAAAATACACTTTTTGACTTGACAAGTGAATGACGTGTGTGTATATTAATATCACACAATAATAGTACTATTATTGTGTGTGGACTCTAATATCACATAGTAATAGTACTATTATAGTGTGTGGACTGTAATATCACACAATAATAGTACTATTATTGTGTATGGACTGTAATATCACATAGTAATAGTACTAAAATATCAAACAATAATAGTACTATTATAGTGTGTGGACTGTAATATCACACAATAATAGTACTATTATTGTGTGTGGACTCTAATATCACATAGTAATAGTACTATTATAGTGTGTGGACTGTAATATCACACAATAATAGTACTATTATTGTGTATGGACTGTAATATCACATAGTAATAGTACTAAAATATCAAACAATAATAGTACTATGATTGTGTGTGTACTTTAATATCACACAGTAATAGTACTATTACAACTGTATTCATATAGTGATTTATTATTTCTTTTTGATAGTGCATTTTTCTATAATTTTTTATTTGTTATTTGTTGTTTGTTAACTATGTTTCCTTGGTGTTTGTTGATTTGTTTATTTATGTTGTTTTGTTTGTTAGTTACTTTAAGATTACTCATATATTAATGATATTTCATTATGATAAAATTAGTTGATCTCTCAAATAGATCTTTCAAATAAAATTAGTTGATCTCTATATGCTAGAGAGATTAATAAAGCACTGCAAAGTAACATCAATTTAACAAATAATAAATGATTTTGAGTTTAATTGAATCTGTAAGAGCTATAAAGTCGAAACATAATATATTTTGAAGTAAAATAGAGTCAAATAAGATGGTAAAAGAAACCCCAATATATCACTACTGCACCTTTTCGTTGTTCTTTGAAAAGGTAAAAAACAACTTGGCCTTCGAAGGTATCGGAGTATAATAATAATATAACTCACTGATATGATGATCACTAGGTACCATCCATGGGTTAAACGTCCCTACATTCACACATAATGTAGGTCGTATACACTAAATATAACTCACTGAGATGATGATCACTAGGTACCATCCATGGGTTAAACGTCCCTACATTCACACATAATGTAGGTCGCATACACTAAATATACATAACTTACGAGGATAACTCTTTCGCACTGTTCATACAATATTGGTGATTAACCCTCTCGCACTATATTCACATTTTATGGCTAACCGTCACACAATATAACATCCACATTTTATGGCTACACCTCGCACACTAAAGTTTGCCATATTTGAGTCAAATTAACTCAAATATATTAAAACAAATTTCTTAAAGGAAACCAAACCAACATTGAAAAATTCAAATGCATTTGTAGACTAAAACTTATGGTGAAGATAATCATTTGAAATCAGTGATTGATTTCCCCATAAAATCTTCCAAACTCCTCAAACTAATTTATATTGTACTTACATAATGTCTTTGGGGGCCGGTTTAATGGGATTGTTTTGATAAATCATACTTTGAGCACATGCCTTTGGTACAGTAAAAAATGTAAAAATAAATATTTAAGTTCGATTTTTAAACAGCAGTGATTTGGCAATGTGTAAAATTATTGCTTGGAATTAATTTAATTGATTTAACAGTAAGAATTATGTTTTATAAATGTAAGAATAAAATTGAACAATATTAGATTTATAATTATTGTAAATCCTTAAACAAATAATAAAAATTATTAATTAATTTTTAATCAAATTAAACATTCGTAATATTGTACTTATTACCTAAGTATTCTTTTGTTTTAAACAGCATTACATGCTCAAGGGTTGAATAAACACCGTCAAAGAACCAAACCAACAAGTGCACAGGGGAAGTTAAATATTTTCTCGGGGTTTTCCACTTGAACTTCTACACATCTCATGTATTCAGAGAACACACTTGTCTTTGTTTCTCTAACACTCTTAACACTTCAAATTATTTTCAAACAACAAACTAATTTAGACTTAGACCCATATATATATATATATATATATATATATATATATATATATATATATATATATATATATATATATATATATATAAACCAAATATTTCTTGAGAACTAATATTATAGCAACACTATTAGAACTGCATGTAAAATATTGTATTCAAATAACTAAAATATTGTTGTAACTTAATTTAAATGTTGATTTAATCATCATATTACACAAAATGAAAGAAACATAGTTAAATTTGAAATATTTTTTTCAACCCGAATTTTTTTAAAACAAGACAATATAACCCTGCGAACACGAATCCATAGATATGTTTCGGCAGAAACTACGATCTTTCAAATCTTGATAGAAATTCGAGTCATATCGTGCCTATATATTGCACATATTTAGATTTGTCCATAAAATTATCTTGAATAAATTATTCTAAAATCGATAATTTTCAAATTTTGATAAGACATTAATTTTACTTTAATTTATGATTTTCATCTGATTATAATATAAATCCTGCATGTGAAATTATCATATTTAACCATAACAGGAATGTAATTACATGTTTTTAAATTTACAAGTAAAACAGTCTACGAGGAGAACAATGTGTACAATAATACGCTCCCGGGAGAAGAGTTGTAAACTAGCAGACCGAGTCCAATAACTTTGTCAGATGTAATAAAATAAGTTGTGTTGCACCCTCATTTCCCTCATCTTGTACGTAACATTATAAATTTGTATTGTTACACTGTGTGTTCTCTGTAAAAACGCGTAACATGAAATGAAGACTTTCAGTTTTAAAGCATCAAATTTTAACTTAGGTCAGCTGAAGTGCAACGACCTACAAAATATGTATTATAAAGCTGGCCCATTAATGTATTTTTTACCCTAGTTTAATTACTGTATTTAATTGACCTTTTGTGTAAATATTCAAATTATGTCACACTCGGGATTTTACATAAACTCATGTCCCAGGTCTCTTAGTTCTCTATTCGAAATTAGTTACTTTATGTTGGGCGACTCGAGAATAAATTCATTGTATTATGTATAAAAATGTCTGCCATAGCTTATTAACAGAAAAAAATTATACGATAAATGCAATTATTACTAAACGTAACAATTTGGTGTATTTCTTAAATAAATGAAAAGAATAAAATAATAAAGATATATAAAGATAATTATCACTTAATTATTACAGAAATATTATACTTTAAATATTTATATAAATATACGTAAATAAGCATTTATATAAAGATAAGTATTACAAAATACTAAGGCATTTTAATTAAAAAAAAAAAAAAAAAAAATGGTAATTTACTATGTCCATCAAGAGTCTTGAGGCATAACGATGTACGCCAGCAGATGTCATTTTAGTTAACTTGTGATATCTGCAAACCTGCAAAATGCCATTAAAACGAATACTCATGACAGTTCATAATATTAGTTGATCCATTACAAAGTTTAATGGAATTTTGTTTGTATTAAAGGCTCACTTTGATAACTTATTTCTAAAACACAACGCACAGCAAGTAAGCCTCTTGCTGAACTCTCAAAGTTGACTAAGCCACCCAACATAGAGTCCTGCTAACAAACTTAAACCTCTCTTAGGTCAGAGGAAAACCCTATGATAAGGATTTTCTCGATGGTGGCCACACTATTTCCAACAAGCTGACATTTCAAGTTCAGACTGTACAATCCCTAAGGAATCCTTATATATAACTCCTCCCTTATTTCTTGGAAAATCTAAATGGTTAAGATATTAATAAAAAATTGTCTTTTTTTGTGCAATAAGGTCTTAATTCTTAAATATTTTCACCCTGAAGAGTATGGGAAGCCCTCAAAGTACTTTTTTCGGTCGTTAGAATAACATGGAGTGATATTTAAATGTCAAAAAATAACATCTGTTGAAGCGTAAATAACGATTTCCAAAAAGTGTTGATAGCTGTTGGAGTGTAAACAACGGTGTTTGTAATATTGAGGAGGTTAGATCTATCGTAATGTTTTAAAGGTTGTCAGCATGGTTGGTTGTCAACATTACATTGTACGGCTCCGCTCTACTGGACTTGAAGGTTTCAATGGTAGTCTAATGAAGTTACTTTATTTATTTAATTTATCTTCAGCTGTTAAACAAAATAAATAAATAAAAATTAAAATAACAGTCTGAAATGGACTAAGTTATATAATTGCGTGTTCATTAAATTGGTAGCAACGCAAGTAATTTGAGTGAGATACAGTAAATAAATTTAATATTGTGCTTTTACGTTATACATTTAACCAACTATTATTTGAAGTCAAAGGCCAAAAGCACCGATTGAAGACCAAGGTTTAACAAGCGCAACGAGTGATGGAATTGGCACGAGAAGCATGCTGAGGTGTTCCCTAGTATCTTTGATGACTCGTTTTTCCAGAAACATTCGCCTGTAGCATCATTAACATTTTTAAAAGGTAAATATCGGGTTTTATGTATTACATTTCTCTACATAATCATAGTGGTTTAATTGTTTTGAGTATTTACCAAACCCAGCTTTTTGTATTTTGTGGTTACGTCCTTGTGACTTTATGCCCCTCTGTAAAACATTTGTAAACCCTTGTATATTTCTTCATATTTTAGTTTATATTCAAAATGAAAAAAATATTTAAAAACAATCTGAGAATGAAAACCATTCTGACGTTTATCGCAAATGGTTAATTATTAATTGAAAAAAGTTTTCCTAATTTATATAATTTTTATAAAATAAATTAAAATATATATTAAAGAAACAATTAATGCAGTATATAAGTTTCACAAGCTGGCAATTCACAACATTTACTTCGATTTAAAATAACACATAATTTTAATATTACCACGCTATATAAGGTATGTCGTTTTAAATAAGGTGGGTTGTCTCGAAACTAATAAAGGTCACATTGTATCCGAATTAAATATATCGTATATATATATATATTAAAACAAATTCAACACTAATTTGTATTGAGTTTTAAATTAATCAATTTTAAATCCTGTTAAAAAGATTATTGTTTAACTGAAAAAACGTATCCTAGGAATTTTTAAGGCTTTTTACTATCGTTAATTAAGGTTTATTAACGGAAATGTTTGTATAAAAAAATCAATTTCATATTTATAGCTAAAAGATCAATATTAATTACTTAGTTTTCAATTACATAGTCATTTTAGCTCAAAAAAACTGAAAATGCAGTAATTTAGTTAAAATTTAAGAGTATTTGAGATAAAAAATACTTCATTGATTAACACATGCACGTTTAAAATGAATTTCTATTTGTGTATTTTTTTATATGAATTTTCAAAATATAAAACCATCAATAATGATAATAACTGATATTAAAAAAAAAAAGAAAAAAGAAAAAAGAAATTAATTACGTAAATATAATGTTTATTCAATTTAAAACATTTACAAGTCATATACTCGAATAGTATAAAGGAAATAGTAAAATAATCTGAGGCAATACACGATAGGCAGCCCTGAATAGGCAATAAAAACATAATACTTCAGTTGGAAATAAAACTGGCTGGCCTGAAATTTAATAGTCGGAGGTTTGATTATCTAGAATGAAAACGTTATTTTCACAATATTTATCCGACTGCCTTTCAGAAACGTTGGACGTAACTTAAATTATTAATTTAAAAGACCAAAATAAAGGATTTGCAAATTCATTTATGATTTTAAATGTTTTGTTTATTCAAACAATACTATTGTCAGAAAGTGTCAAGCATAGTAAACACTAAAACTTCCTAGTAATTCGTCGCATCTCGAAAATTAAACTTATGTTCAAATTGCATTAAGTCATAATTAAATATGCAGATTTGTTCATAGTAAATTTTGTTTATTTCATTGCAAAAAGTAGGAAAATATAATATATTTACTTGCACATTTTAGGATAGATGAATTAAATCAAAATAACCGTATTCATTATATTTCATAAATTTATTAATTATATTTTATTGTATTCACAGTACAACACACTTTCTTCGATAGCAATGAGCTTATTTAAATTATATATTACATATTTATATTTAAACTAGGCGACAACCCTGCACGCTTCGCGTGCCAACCCCGACGCTCGCTGCGCTCGATATATCTCATTTATATTTAAATAACTTTCCCCAATGTATTTTCTGTTCAAAAAAAACCTACATCAACAATATGGTGGAGTTCTTTTTTTACTAAAGGATTTCAATTAAATATTGAAGATGTGTTAAATGTGGCCATTGAAAGTTTAGTGACTATAATTCAAATTATACATCTTTACACGTTTGAACTAATAGCTGTGATATTATTCACTTTGGCATTAAATTAAAAACACCTACAACAAGATTCCAAATATTCGTATAATCCTAAATATAGATGTTTTAAAACCATTACCGTAGGATGAATCGTCCGTTTTAATTAGCTTATATATTTTGGTACATATTTATTTGTGGAATTGTCAGTTTTTGTCTTGTTTTGTGTACTCTGCCTATATATTTATTTCAAAAATTTCCATTTAACAGATTTAAACACATTAAAAATACGGAAGAAATAATTAAATTAAATAAAAAATGATTTGAGATTCGCAACCTTCCAGCACATATCACAGTAAAACTTGTTATAGTCCATTACAAAACCCAAACAGCATAATAAAATGGCGTGGCCGAATAAAAAGGTCAAACATTTATTTACTCTTACATAGTTTATAGTTACATGTAGTTTTCCAACACTTCTATCTAGCTATTTCCGGTAATAGAGAGAACAATTACAAATATGTAACAACACGAATAACAACATGAAATCGTATATGCTGCTTAGTTAAAATGAATTACTATAATTCATTATAATAATTATAGTATAACAGGAGTTGTTAGATCTTACATATTGTTCAAATAAAAAAAGTAAATGCTTGTAAGGAATTTCTAAATAATTACATTTTCAATGTTCCATGATAAATATTCCATAGACACCAAAGTAGTAAGCTGTTTGGTCGTACTCGAATATTAGCTGATACCAATGGAGATAATTTTAAATAAAAGAGAAAATAAATGTTATAACTTTGAGTAGTAAAAATGATCGCAAGCTACGCAGAAAGTGAACTGAACGCCATAAACTTCCTTATCTGAAAGGGTTTCATAAATTCCTTTTCAATTAGGTATCTTCATTTTATTTGACAACTTACTTGATTAAGATTTTACGATAACTGATTTTCAAGACGTAAATACTTCCAGGTGTACTTCTGAGTCTCAACTGAGTTTAACTTAATATTATTATTCAAAGATTAAACATTTATATGGTAATATATGCAGAAACACATAGATACGTACGGTTCATTACTTATTTTATACAAACTTTGTCTCATTTACAGAAAAATTATGTTTATAGTAATAAAATGTATATTGTATTGAAAGAACAAACAATGCATTTTTTTAAACGTTATAATTTGCAATAAATAAGAGGTTCCTGTGAATATTAGACCTTCTGTAATATATAGTGCTCTAATACAGATTCAGGATAAAAAAACCAACAAATCCTTTTTTAAATAAAATGTTTAGATAATAATAATTATAATTAAGCTACTGGATGGTAATTTTAGCGACGGAATTTTAGTTATTTCATAATTGTTATTAAAAAGTTACATTGGACAAATACATTCTAATATAACGGAAAATAAGATGTTATGTTTCCAGCTCGCTCAGTGAGAGTCCCAGTATTATATTTTTAATAATTAATTATACAATATACGAATACTTATATTACAACCAATTAATATTTAATCTTATAAATAATTCTATAAATTAAGAAATACACAAAAGAATTTACTAACTAATACTCAACTAACTCCGTATCCTGTTGGACCTGTGGAAAACAATCAAGACAAGTGAATACTTACAATGAGAATTGGCGAACTCGAAACATTTCTGTACACCACAACAGGTAGCAGCCACTCGTAATTGGACCCAAACACTAAAAAAAGCAGATGTTCCCTTATAAACGAGGTGATTCAAAGGTGGGGGGAATCACCTAACCCGACGGTCAAAGGTGAACGAACAAGCGGAAAACCTTCTTATATGTACGTTTTGACCAGCCCTGGACGTAAACATCAGCTCATAGTCTAGGCCCCGAACATAGTTGTGCAATATAGTCGTTACATTCATTTTTATATTATACCCATTTGAATGAAAATATAAACAAAGCGTGCCTGAACTTTTTATTCAAGTAGCACAGAATTAGCTTGATTAATTTGTTTATTATAAAACTTGTACCATGCTATTTTACATAAAATATTATGATCAAGTAATATAAGAATACGTACATCAACTAGTAGTCATTTTTCTTACTAAATGACTATAATTAAATGTTGAAGATGTGTTAAAAGTAGCCATTGAAAGTTTAGTGACTATAATTAAAATTAATCATCTTTACATGACTGAGCCAACAGCTGTGATATTATTCACTTTGCCATTAATTTTTTTGTAGGGGTTTTTACTCCTACAAAAAGTACCCAAACAAAATGTTCTTATGATCCTTAAATATAGATGTTTCAAAATAATTATCATAGGAGAAATCGTACATATTTAATATTTTACAGATCTATTTTTGGAATGGTATTACATTTACCAAACTATAATAAAATGGTTATTATATTATAATACTAGGGGACACCCCTGCACACTTTGTGTGCCAACCCCGCTACTCGCTCGATACACATCGGCATGTGACTTTTGATTACAAATAATAGTAGATTAACTGTATAACGTAAAATCACAATATTAAATTTATTTATAGTATCTCTCTCACTCACATTACTGCTTTGTTACATATTTTACTATCCTTTTTTACTACATATTTTACTATAAATACCCAATGGAAGAATTACTTAGCATGTTTCAATCATGTTCATTTTATTTGTTTTTGTTTAACAGCTGATGACTAAACTCATAGTATAATATAAAAATTCATCTAAGAGCAGCTTTGTTCTGTGGAATCAATAGTATAATGTCAAACATTCAAAATAGACATGTTTATTTATTTACAAAACAGCTGTTATTAATTTACTAAAATCAACCCAATGTTATCTTTATGGACCAATCTTTTAATGGTGCTTTATACCCCTTAGGAGTACTTTATCAAGATAAAAATACTTTAGTTGTCCTATTTAAGTTCTAAAGAAACAGTGTACAAAATTTCAGCTCTCTACCTACATGGGAAGTTGGAGAATTAGTGATGAGTGAGTCAATCAGTGAGGGCTGTGCCTTTTATATATATAGATTAAACTATAATAAAATCCCAGCTTCATGTGCTAAAGGTTCTCAGTTCGATCCCAATCAGAGTCAATACATTTTATACATAACATACATTTTATACATTTTATACATTTTATACATAAATAAATAATTTATTTTTTAAATTAATCACTACAAAATGCCTTTTCCAATTACACAGCAGCATTAAGCACTAATGTGAACAAAGTGACAAGAACAAAGAAAACAAAATTATTCCAGTCCATGTAGCCATTGAAGTATCCTCATTCATTGGTATCTATACAGTTAGCAATATCTTGAAATGCGCAGAATCAATCTTTGGAGACTAATCGATTTTAATTAAACAAGAGACTATGTAAAATATAAAATATTATATATAGATTTTTTTAAAGAGCAAAGAAATAAAATGGTGCGTTTAGATTTCTTGTACACAATTTATTATTTACTATTAATTAAAATGAATAAATATTTCGGCATATATTGTACAGTGTTTTGTTGAAACTTAAGCGTTACACGTTTATTGAACCTTACAAAGAATGGCTCCGTTTTTTTAGTTCTTATCTCTACTCACTTCGTATTTCGTCTTTGCTAGCCTACTTAAAAAGAGATAAATAAAACGGGGATCTTTTCCATTAATTCACTACTAATACTTTTTTTGTTTCCGTTTATTCACTATCGCTTGATAAATATTATATTGATCTAAAAACTGTTCCCAAATAATTTTTACGTCTACCGTGGTCTTACTTATCCGCTATGAATCCAATATCGCTAGCCTTATCTTGTCGCTTTCAAAGAACTTGCACACGGAGAGCGCATTTGGAGGTAATTCAATCATTGGATTTATCAGTTTGTGATCAAGTTTAGTAGCCACCTAACCTAACCGTAATTGTGATGAAAAAGTAGTGGTTGTGAAGTAACGGAAAAAGTCATAAAACCGTAGTACATACTAACAATTACAGTTAACCATCCAATGTATAGAATAACCAGATGCCTTGCGAAGAAATGAGTATTTACTGAACAATACATCCGACTTAACTTCCTAAGGTCCGATTTGTAAGATACAAACTCAAATGAAATATAATCCTATAAAGACAGAGTATCACTTATTTTGGTACGTGAGGGGTCAATGGGTCACGTTCGAAGTTTACAGCAGTGTTCACCCCCCCCCCGCAGGTGTTTCATGGCCTATCGCACCACTCAGTGGTCAGATATGTAACAATTCCTGCTTAGGGTGTTTAACACCGTACATAAGTAAGTGCACGAAAGGTAAATAGGTGGCTTATATTCCAGCATCAACTCCATATAATTGCACTGATGACATCCCCTTGTCCCCAACAGCTGCCATTACCGACGTATGTGACTTGCCTAGATGTGTGACCAATGTCTTGGAATACACTGCTGATGTAGGAGACTTTCTCCATAGTATATAATTTCTATCCTAGTAATTTAACTCTTTACTTTACAGTTTTTATACTTCAGTTGGTTCGATTAAATAATTTTAACTATTTTTTACAATCCATTGAGATAATGATATAAAATCATCTTTACTATTAACTATCCTAGAATTATTTAACATTACTGTGGACTGATTAAATAAATAAATATATATTTTACACATAGGGAAAAAGCAAGTATTTATAAATATACTGTATAAATATTATAATTTTAAATGATATCAATTTAAGAAAAGTTACCTAAATGGCTAACGGACAAAACCCCAAAATTCCCTAAACGATACGCATATTATCCCTAAAATAAATCATACTATCCGATTCATCTCAGAATGTAAATAAAAAAAATATCGATATCCCAGTATTTTATGAGCCCATCTTAATTAGTATTGATTAATTAATAAATCCTTTGTTGTATTAGCAACCAAAGGTCATTTGGTTTCCGAAGAATTACATTTGGGTGGTGAACCGTTTTATGATAACTTATACGGCTATTACAAAATCATTACATTAATAAATAGACAATTAAAGCTTAATAATAACAACATTGATTAACAAAAATATGTTAAAGTTAGCTTCAGTATAACAATTATTTCCATAATTATAATTATTAATAAATTATTTTTCTTTATTCACCACTCTTTGGAAATATTGCAAAAATTGTATAATTATTATTAATAAAATTATAACACAATGGAAAACAAAATTAAATACACAAAACAATAAGCACAATAAAATAAAAATATAATCCTTTTGCTGCTGATTTGAAATGGTAATGGAGCGTTGAATATAAAAATGTCTCACTTTCAAATTTGGCTGACACAGTTAAAACAAGCTACAAAGCCTATTGTTTTTAAATAGTTTAAAATTATATAATTTACAATAAAACCAATATATTTAATTTTTAAATAGGCCTTTCGCCAGCAAAGCTGGCATCATCAGGCAACACAAATTTATTTGTAAACAAACAAGACAATAATTAATAAAACCAATATATTTAATTTTTAACTAGGCCTTTCGCCAGCAAAGCTGGCATTATCTTGTTTGTTTACAAATAAATTTGTGTTGCCTGATGATGCCAGCTTTGCTGGCGAAACGCCTAGTTAAAAATTAAATATATTTGTTTTATTGTAAATTATATAATTTGAACATATTATTAAGTGACCAATATCAACTCTCAACTTCACTAGTTTAAAATTGTTTAAATTGTTAAAATATTTTAAGATGACTCGGATAACACTATAACTAGTGGGTAGCTAGACAAAAATGATAAGATAAGTGACCTTGGTCTTGTTGTAAATGTGCAGGTTTACAGATTAAAGTGATCAAATGGTAATATGACCTACTCATTGGTAAAGGAACCAAAACAAACAATCTTCATTTTGTTTATTACTGGTCAATTATATTTTATTATTTTTTATGCCAATGTTTGGAGCAATTTGGGGATTGAGAGACAATTTTCTTATCGTAGGTTGAGAAACAATTTTATTTATGGGTAAAAGAATTAAATAAAAGCGCTAAAAAAATTAAAAACAAGCTTAAACTTGATGTATATATTGTTGTTTTCATTCCATTTTCCGAACGTACACTGCCAGGGATAAATAAATATGACTTCTACATACAATGTTAGTTTATATTTAGTATTTAATAGTAAAATATGGTACTCCTGAACGTAACCTAAATTAGAGGGAAAATGCACTAAAATTGGTAAAGCTAATATTATAATAAATTCCATCTAGTTAGTTTGCATCGTTATAAAAAATGTTCGAAATAAAAAACTAATAAAATATTACATGATTTCTATTAGAAACGAGACCCTATAAACAAACCAATAAATCTTCTATTGACGACAAGATTCCTTTATCCAATCGTTTGAAAGGGACAATACATTTAGGATTCATTAATTACACTAATCCTTGGTAGATCTACATTTTGGCTTCTTCCTCCTAAAATAAACTGATTCGCAGAGTCATCACTACCTTAAAATTACGGAGCTTATATTGCACTTATATTAAGAAGGAATATTAATAGCATCATAGATTTATTTAAACATTTTTGTTTAAGGATAATAAAAATACCGTATCCTTCTCTTTATCACTCTTCATCCCTCTCTTTGCCTCTCTCCAACACACACTTAAGTGGCACACCTGAGCCCAACAGTAGTCCGAGCACTTATTTGAAATGAATCACCGTTAGATAGCAGCACATGACACAATGCTTTTACATAAATTGGGGGTTTGATCAGTACTAAATGGTTATTAGATGGGTCTTTCTCAGTTTATTTAAAATTTAAAACTTATCGTGAAGAAAGATTTAATAAAGTAATAAAAATAAATAAATAAAAATAAAACAATATAAATTTGGCTTCAATTTTGTATTTAAATATCACAGAATTCGATAACAATAAATCACGATCAGTTGAAGACGTAACATCTTTGGAGCTTTAGAAACTTGTTGGAGTTAAGTTGAAGGTGAAAACTGATAAAACATTTATACTCAAACAACTTTCCGTATAAGAAGTCATTTATTTATTTGAAATTAGCCTCCTCATATTTAGGCGTTCGTAATAATAATCAATTTATTGCAATAGTCCATATTTAATTAGTATTGAATGCGTGATTAATTAATCTGTACTAATTCATTAAACTCTCGTACTTACATCAGTTTAACATCCATTCAAACATTCACTCTTGAATACTAGTGTCAGTCTTAATTTACGAGACAAGTGACGTCAGCGGAAATTTATAAACTCATCAACAGAAAACGATGCTTTAAGGAACCAAAACGTGTTTGAATCAAACTTTAAATTGTGTTGAAGTTAATACAAGTTTAATGTCTGCAGGGAGTGGATTGATTATTCCAACCACATCATTAGAAGGGAGTTGTTCAAAAGCTCTTGTTCTGTGAGCTTGAATTTGTAAGCTATCCTGTCTTTAGTATCGTAGGCATGAATATTTCCACCTAGAGTTGAATTAAAACGGAACCGGCAAAACACAACCATTTAAAGAGTGTAGAGATAAGGCAAGGTCAGAAATTCGCAGTCCCTAATAGCATCTTGACAAGAATATTTTGTTGCATTTTATTAATTATTCTAACGGTAATTTGTTTAGTATCAAACATTCTCTAAACTTTAAATTTGGTATCTCCTCCCTATATAATCAGTCTGCGAGTAAATATAAGAGAACAAAACAGGCCAAAAACTATAAAGCACACGAACTTTACAATTTTGCGTTGTGCATAAATGCGTCAAGTAACCTTTTAATAGATGTGTTCGACATTATAGTCCCAATTAAGACAATTTTCAACTATTGTACAGTGATTGAAAGTGAGTTACAGGTTACCAAAACATGTGCGAGGAATGACATTCAGATTACCTACAGTTAATAGTATTGAAATAAGTTTTAAAAACCATCTGAACTTGGATGAAGAATGTGATTTAAATGATTTTTTTCGTGGAAGAGTATATCAGAGAGGTTTTCTCCCTAGAGTGAGGATGTTTAACCTAAATCAATTTCTTTAAAATTTATGACATTTATTCTAAGGAAATCACGAACAAAGCTCTCGCGTTTGTTCGATTTTAATTAAATAGGAGGGCAGTAAAAATGAACACCCCAAAATCGTAGCACACAGAGGATAACTATAGGTAGCATCAGCTGAACATGGAGGCCTTGATGATCTTGAGGATGTGTGCAATTGCCTAGGATAAGCATCCTACCAATGATCATTTTTCCTCACAATGATATAAAAATGAAACTAATGAATGTCCACACCTCGTCTGTCTGCCATCTACCACAATGAATTCTACGTGACATACTCTTTGAGGTAACCATTTTATTAACTACGTGAAACCAATCAAATAAGATCCACTTTTTTGGCTATTTAACTGACACTTTACTTATTTTAGGAACATTGATATCATTAATGTTGCAAGAGGGAGTCACGTAATTGTAATTTGCTTCTCGCTCTATAAACTCGTACATCCTAATTTCAATGAAGATTTGTGATGGATGAAAAACGTCTCCGCATAAGAAAGTCAGATATGCCTAGAGATCAATAAGACAAGCAGAGTTTATCAGGTTGGTAAACTTTTGAATAAAGTTCATATGGAAGCAACCACTGTCCACGCACTGTCAATGGCTTTTAAGTGGACATTCTAATTCTTAAGAACCGTAATCAATTTCAGTATGAAGATTTTACCCTTCACCCGAAAGAGAGAAATAGCAAACATAGTGTTCATGATCCAATATGTTCTAATAATAAGCTCTGCACTCGATCCTTTCGGTCTTTCTTATGAAAGCAGACTCTATGGGTGAAAGAAAATGTGCAAGATATAAAAAACGGACAAGAAAAATTCTCGACCGTCTCACTACTTTTTAAAAGAGGTGAAGAAAAAAAGAGATCGAAATTGCTAAGAAAAGAACAGAAACAAGATTAAATGTTTTAAGGGAAGAAGTAGAAAAGAAAAGGAAATATAGAAAACTGCTGGAATATTATCTGAAGAGGGAACAGGACCCAGTACCATTCTTGCTGATGACTTGGTTGATGATTGTCATTTGTTCTCAGATAAAGGGACCACGCGGAGTGACTTATGAGTACCAAAACCAAGACCAATTCAGATGATCACAACGGAGATGACGGATCCGATGTGCGTGCAGCTTATTTAAGGTTGTCTCTCACAATTCACAATATATTTTATGTTTTACAGTTTAGTATTTTTTACGATTGTTTCACTAGAAATAAATAAAAAATATTAAAAAGACTAAAAATCAAAGTCGTAATGAATACAATTTACATCATACATAAATTTTTTCATAATGTTTGATTTTTCATGTGCCAATTAATCACCGTTTGATAAAACCTTTTCACTTTCGCAAATTTCAATCACGTATTTTTTTATTTATAAAAAAGAACAGGCTTGACTGTTCTTAATTTGGGGTAATTGACACTTGACACTTCTACCCTATCTAATTCATAGATGTTTACATATTCACTGTTATATTGAAGAGGGTGCTGCACAAAGAATTACTCTACAAGAATATTCTCTAATCTGCATAGTTAGTCCGTATTTACTATAATTAATTATTAATTTATTAATTATTAATCTAAAATAAATTATAATAAATTAATTTATTTTAGAAGAAAGAGCTCAAGTCTTGGTGAAGTTATGAAACAGGATTAGTATAATTAATCTCAAATTTATTGTTCCTTTCCAGGCGATTGAATGAAAGAAAACCACCCACCGTTGAGAGGAAATAATTTATTTCTTTGTTGAAAATAGTTTGTTTCTTACTGAATTCAGTTTCCTTGTAACAATTTATAAACTATTTTATAAGCATACTCGTTAATTACTTCAACATTATTTTTCACTCACCTTATCTCAGACCACTCATTTACAAATTTGTTTAGTTCAGTAAAAAATATAACAACTAAAACTACTTCTGATAAATTCGAACGAGGTTCAGTTTTCGAGAGATATGTATTTAAGTTCCAAAAATTTAATGTAAAATCCAATATTGTAGATAACTTTTAAATTGGACTTAGCAGAGCGTTTTACTGGTTTTGTTTAGTTTCATACTCTCTCAATTTTAAATGGGGACCAAAAATATATAAGATCATTTACTTATATACATGTGGTTAGATCAAATTAATTAATAGTTTTGTTAATACAAAACCAGTAATTACTGTTTAAAATACTTATATTTTGCAACAGGATTTACTGTTCATTTTTATTTAATAAGTTTGGAACATTTTCAGAGGTTTACTGAGACAAGGGTATTTACCAGACTGCAGTGTAACAGGGATTGTTCATTTGAACTTACTACGTAGAGGTTTACTGAGAGAAGGGTATTTACCAGACTGCAGTGTAACAGGGATTGTTCATTTGAACTTACTACGTAGAGGTTTACAGAGAGAAGGGTATTTACCAGACTGCAGTGTAACAGGGATTGTTCATTTGAACTTACTACGTAGAGGTTTACTGAGAGAAGGGTATTTACCAGACTGCAGTGTAACAGGGATTGTTCATTTGCACTTACTACGCAGAGGTTTACTGAGAGAAGAGTATTTACCAGACTGCAGTGTAACAGGGATTGTTCATTTGCACTTACTACGTAGAGGTTTACTGAGAGAAGAGTATTTACCAGACTGCAGTGTAATAGGGATTGTTTATTTGCACTTACTACGCAGAGCTTTACTGAGAGAAGAGTATTTACCAGACTGCAGTGTAACAGGGATTGTTCATTTGCACTTACTACGCAGAGGTTTACTGAGAGAAGGGTATTTACCAGACTGCAGTGTAACAGGGATTGTTCATTTGCACTTACTACGCAGAGGTTTACTGAGAGAAGGGTATTTACCAGACTGCAGTGTAACAGGGATTGTTCATTTGCACTTACTACGCAGAGGTTTACTGAGAGAAGGGTATTTACCAGACTGCATTGTAACAGGGATTGTTCATTTGCACTTACTACGCAGAGGTTTACTGAGAGAAGGGTATTTACCAGACTGCAGTGTAATAGGGATTGTTCATTTGAACTTACTACGCAGAGGTTTACTGAGAGAAGGGTATTTACCAGACTGCATTGTAACAGGGATTGTTCATTTGCAGTTACTTCGAATAATTGTATGGTCCAACTACGAACCATGTGATTTACGCGTATTCAAATCAAATGAATGGGAAATTTAATTTTGTTTTGATGTCAGCTAACGTGAAATAAACTTGAACCTTAAGCTAATAAAAACTAAAAATTTGAATTGAAAAGGTATACAAATATTTAAAATAATTAAATTATATTTTTTTAAATAATTACAGAAAAATGGGCATACAATTTTATTAAAGTATAGTATTAAATTTTCAATTCAACCATTGTGTCTTTAAAGAGAATCTGTTGAATAGAGCGTGGAACTCGCCTCGCCGAGTGGTCAGCAAACACAACCTGCTGTGCCAGGTAAATGTTTTAAGGTTCCTACTTACAGTCAGAATAGGGCTAAATATTCATTGAAACCTGAATAGTGAATGCATGTGAAGGAAATGTATTTACATGCCCTTTTGTAGTTGGTGGGACTTTCGTTATACATTTTAGGGATCGACAATAATTTGGAAAATACATATTCATTCTTTAAGCTTTCAAATAATATTTTGCAAGTATCAAAATATGTTCATTACAAGTGATTCAAAATATGTGTAACCAATTATAATTTAAAATTATTATTAAAATGCTAGGTTTTTGTATTTATCTATTTTACCAACAAAATCACTGGAACACGTTTATAGTTTGTAAAGTGTTATCCTGATATCTGGAATAAATTTGCTTTATTAGTTAAATTTAGTATTACATTGCTGTAATTGATACAGAATTATTTGGTGATAAAGATATCGAACTTAGAACCTTAACAAGATTTTTCGCTAATGATCAAATTGGTTCTTCAAGTCGATATCAAAGGAATGCACATTACATAGTTTATTATCAATATATGGTATCTATATGTTTAATATCAATAAGCATATTAAACTGTTTATTACATAACCTAATATGGTTGGACGTTGGTACAAACACAATACATGTAAAGAGATACCATTGTCAAAAAAGGACCTGCAACTCGTTCTTACATTTTTTCTACTGAAGTTGGTGTAAATTACAGAACACAGTCATGGTTTCTTTAAAAACTAACGATATTTAATCTTAGTTTCCAGTATACAGTCAATGTTTGAAGTTTGATCAACTGCTCCACGGAGGAGAAAATAATAGATGATATCACAAATTTCTGACTATAAGTTATACAAAAAAATATTCAGCATTTTTGTACTGTCAAGATGCGTTCTTTAAGAAATATTTGTTAAAACATTGAATCATACTTTCTAGATATGATTCATTGTCATCAAATAGATAAAACATAAAATAAATATTCACTGAATCTTCCCCCGTCAGCTTAGTTATTAGTTAAATTTAGTATTACATTGCTGTAATTGATACAGAATTATTTGGTGATAAAGATATCGAACTTAGAACCTTAACAAGATTTTTCGCTAATGATCAAATTGGTTCTTCAAGTCGATATCAAAGGAATGCACATTACATAGTTTATTATCAATATATGGTATCTATATGTCCATGAGTTTGTAGATATTTGTAATAGATATTTGTTTTTCACTAATTTTATGATATAAATTAGCAGCCATAGAGAATATCACTTGAATTGTGTTAGCCAACTATCCCGTTTATTGTTAGTGAATATAAAGTATATATCATACGAATATATTTACGACAATCATTAAAATTATTGTAAATTTTTTGCAGTTTTATAAGTGAATAATGTGGATCGCCAGTGACGATTCATAACACTATTATTGCTTATAATTAGAGGTTTGGGAGATTTCAAATTCCTTGCTGTGTGTTTTTTAGTATACATTTCTTTATAATTTTCAATTCTTGGTTGAATATGTTCAGTCGATGATTTCTGAAAACTTTCTTTGCTGGACGTTTTTCATTCTAAACCATGTGTTGTTAATAATAAAATAATTAATCGTTCTATAATTAATACCATACGTAATGCACTAACAATGGTGATTATTAAAAAGAAAACATCCTCACAGAAAAACAATGCAGAACATACGTTTTATAAATTATAGTTTATTGCCATACGTTATCAGCTTTATATTACGACAGAGCGTGTTTAATGACCTGTGAGATTGTAATTTTGTATTATAGTAATACGTTTTACAGCTGAAACATAAACACCTCACATAAATTTTACTTATTGAAACTTAACAGTTTATTTCTTGAGAAATATTAGTCTTTTGCTCCATCCTCTAGTAAATGAACAAATAATTTCCTTGAATAAAATGAACATTATTACATTTCTGAGTTTTTAATTTTTTCTTTTCTCAAGACTTGGATAATTAAAGGAAATGTCTGCCCACAATCGCAAGGAGAGAATTAAAGGAAGGCACTACTTTACTTGGGGGTAATCTCAAACACTATCTTATTGGCTGTCGAAATAAAATGTTCCTCCATACCTTAGACTCCTACAATAGAAAGTCCTTTTACCAATTGCTGAGTAAAGATTTGAGTCTATTCGTTATGAAAATTGTTATTTGTGGTGAAATATTATAATATTATTAAATTTAAACTGATTCATGAAAGAGTGTGTATTTATCAGCTGTAAATTGGTGAGAAGCAATGGATATTGAATGCAATCCTATGATATTTTATGTGAGTTTTTTAAAAAAAATCTTAAACAAACTTTTGGATGACTATTTCAGTTGCTTGGTTTTAGTTTGTTGTTTGTGTTAATGATTATTTTGTAGCTTTTTTGTCCTTATTATGTTTGTTTGAAAGTCATACAGTAATAACTATTTATTTTATTTCTAACATTTATATAAGTAATGTAACAGAAAATTGATTGAAAATGAGTTTTTATAAATTATTAATGGCATTACACCGTAAAGAGAGTCATTTTGTAATTTTTATATTTACAGCACTGAACTGTAAATTAGTTCAGTGAAATGGCTTTTCAGAGGTCTAACTTTATACAGTACATTTTAAATAATCTTTTAAGACATTTTACGTTTATTGTTGAGCTCTAAATTCGGAATCTTTGAGACAGTTTCAAAGTAAAAACAAACCTTTCAAACAGCACAGAGACCTAATCGAACCAAAATGGCTCAGACTACTACAAACTCTCATGAATCGTCTTAAAGATATTACTTTTAAGTACAATCAAAATAAAATGAACCTTTAAACAGGACACAACAGACTAAATCGAAACAGATTGTGAAACGGTAGGCAATCCCTGGTTTATTCTAACATACCTCCATTACTCCAAATAGGCAAGCTTCTAATTGGTTTTAATTAAAATTCGTATACATTATCAGAAAGCCCCATTCAATAAAAAAAGCAATGCTCATTCATTGTAAAGTTTAGGAAGCGTGCTGCATTATGCAAAGGGAAGGGTTGGTCTGAGGGTATTGTGAGAACTGTTCTTAGCAGAGCTTACTGTCCCAAAATCTACTTATCCTATTACATTGTACAGTAGCCAAACTAACTAAATACAGCAGCTGTATACCAACATTAGCCCAACGTAAAGTAAAAACTTTGATATGGTTGCTTCTGAAAGCCTTACGTTATAGTAATCATACCAACCTGCACAATCTTACATTCTGAAAAATTTAACAACAAAAGTTATGCTCTTTGTTACCTATTTTGAGCCACACACACACATGGCTTGAGAATCTGGAGGGATCTCAAAGGGAAGAAGATGAAGTAATGTGGGCTCAGGTCAAGGATGGAATGAGAAAAACCATCCAGGACAGAGCATGGCAAGGCCAAGTAGAGTACAATCTCTGAATGACGATAGAGGTTACAGCAGAACTATAGTCCAGGCATTCTACTTTACCTCTGAGGTTTGTGGGCTGCACTGGACAATCGACATAGGCAACGACGCATCCTGACCACTACAGCCCTCTTCTAAATTTCACCCGGTGACTCACAATTGGGAAGAATGTAGGAAGGTAAAAATTAATTTTTTTAGTGGGAATTAAAATAGTTTCGGTGTTTAACTGGGAAGTACTTTTTTTACTGTTTACAAATACCAAAAAAATAACTCAATCGGACAATTTTAATTGAAAAACAACTATCAGGCCGTAGTTGTGATTTATCTAGACCGGAAACAAATTAGCCGTGGGACAGGAGGAGCCAAGCGCTCAAGATATATGTTGCCATGTTATGCTCCCCTCAGAGGGAAAATTAGAACGCCTGGACTATAGTGGAAGCATATGTGCAGGGTGTATTTCATTCATGCCAGAATGTAGATGTGGGATGGGAAAAAAGAGCAACATTAAATATATGCTACGGAAACTTTTAAGTTTTTTTTTTTTTTTTTATTTATATTTGTTAGATATTTCCTCTATTTCCAACTATTTACTTTTAGTACCATTTCAGTGGTACTTAAAAAGCTATTTTGTATTTAATAAAGTAAGAGTATTTGGCTTTATTTGGTTGGTATTATATATAGCTTCTCAGATGAATTGGCTCTCATAGAAGAAACAAGAACCCACTAAAGACCCTTACAAAGAATCAGCCTAAAAATATCATAGGAAAAGATTAAATCATCATCAGATTTCCACTCTGCATAGATCACATAAACGTTAACGGAAACCAAATAGTACTTTTATACAAATTTAAATATCTTGGAGAAATTATAACGAATTCTCTCAATGAAAGAACCTTTTGGTAAGAGAAAACACCAAACTCAAAAACTCCCTGATAACCAAACAAAATTTACAACAAGAAGTGTCTGTCAACTAAAACCAAATTAAGACCGTATCAAACGGTAGTTCTTCCAGAAATTCATTATGCCATTGAAACCTTATTCGAGCCTTATCACTTGTTAGACACCAATAGAATTGAGACAATAGAAAGAAAAATTCTAAGCAAATGCATAAACAAAAAACACATGGTTCAATAGCGGTTAATCCCAAACGAAGAAGTCTATAAATTAATTTCTCCACTTTAGAAAGAAAATAATGTCATTCTTGGCACACCTACTGAGAACCGAAAACTCCAGGCTTGCGAAACGACTAATTGACCATTTCTGGGACAAAGTGTTGAGGCCCAAGAGGTTAAAAAATGTACAGCGATATAAGGAAACTTAAAATCACTAAACATGACTTAATAACAAAATCAACTAAGTACAACCAACTAATAGTTTTTAACATGATAATCTTTGAACTAAGAGCAAAAAAGTATGTAACAGAGTGTTTACCGAAGAAGACCGGAAGCAAAAATCGGAACGTCTTAAGATAATGTAAGCCAAACGAAAGGAAACCACTCTAAAGAGAGCAGGCTTCACCAGGAAACCCTAAACCTGAACAAACCTAAACTTGAACTAAAGTTATTCTATGCTGTCTCAAAAGTAAAAAAAAAAAAATAATAAGTAAGTATATTCATAGAATCGATTTTGGAAGGGCGTTTGTATTATTACTAAATATAATTTCAAGGGTACATATTCAGGATTCTGTAACTTGTGAGTACAGCATTACAACTTATATTTAATTGTTTATTCGTGTGATTTACACTAATATTTAAAGACTTAAACATTGAATCATTTTTGGATACCAAATAAGCTGAATATTCATTCTTAAAAATTGCTACTGTACTCTAGTGAACTACCCAAATTGACAACGCAAATCGTTCTAACACTTTAAGATTGCGTAAATTGTACGCATCGAAACAAAAACTTTATTTTAGATCAAAAGTCAGATAATGTTTACTTATTTTATATGATTATTTTTTAATATGTTTTAAATTTTCTATTTGATATAGTAAAAATATTGCTTGACTATTGCATATATTATTTTTATATTACATTAACTGTGGTTCTTACCAATATTATTATTAATTTAGGTCCCATCAGAATATTTCTGTCCATGAGGTAGTAAAACTGATAATTTAATTTTAAAAGTTGTTTTTATTTATATTAGTATGAATGTTGAAGAAAAAGATTGATATTTGAAACAAGTGAGTAGAGTAGAATGGGTGTTGATGGTTTTGGTATGTTACCCCAACAGATGTTTGGCAATATACGTTCCAGATAGACAAACATTTACCAACTCGTCAGAAGTAACTTTCTACTTCTTTCTCCCTTTAACTTTCTTATTTGTGTTTGTGTTAAGAACTAACTTAGGCTCCCTGCCTGTTCCACCTAACTGTCACTACTTCCTCCCCACTGAATATTAAAATTGATTTTATCCCCTGATGGCTGAAGGGAATGATTTGGGATAGTATTCCAGCATCAAGCACACAATGCTTAGTTCAAGAATAATCTAAATCAATCAACAACTACTTCAGTTACGCTAATCTGCAAGCTTAGTGTATATCTTTCTAAGTTTCGATTCTACATAAAATTACATTTTATCCATTTTGAAACAGTGGTCAGAGAGGATAAGTCAAATAAGGGGTTATAAATTAAAAGTGAAACCAATACACTGAGCTAAACTGATTTATTTACACCCTCAAAGTATGAAAGTGTAAATATGTACTTTAAAGAATCAGTCGGTTTTGCAAATTATAACATACATTTAGTTAAAATAATTAAGGTTTCAAATGTCATGTCATCAGGTGAGGTTTGACACATAAAGAAAATATTTTACTGAATAACGCAGACTACGTAAACGTTATGATTAGCACGTTACGGCGTTACTAACATATTAATGGTGAACCGAGTTACGGCGTTACTAACATATTATTGTGAAGTGAGTTACGGCGTTACCAACATGTTTTGATGGACCAAGATGAGGCGTTAAAACATGTTATGGTGAAGCAAGTTACGGCGGTATTATCCTGTTATGGTGAAGAAAGTTACGGCGTTACTATCATGATATGGTGAAGAAAGTTACGGCGTTATTATTATGTTATGGTGAAGAAAGTTACGGCGTTACTAACATGTTATGGTGAAGCGAGATACGGCGTTACTAACATGTTTTGATGGAGCAAGTTACGGCGTTATTATCGTGTTATGGTGAAGAAAGTTACGGCGTTACTATCATGTTTTGATGGACCAAGATAAGGCGTTAAAACATGTTATGGTGAAGCAACTTACGGCGTTATTATCGTGTTATGGTGAAGAAAGTTACGGCGTTACTATCATGTTATGGTGAAGAAAGTTACGGCGTTATTATCATGTTATGGTGAAGAAAATTACGGCGTTACTAACATGTTATGGTGAAGCGAGATACGGCGTTACTAACATGTTTTGATGGAGCAAGTTACGGCGTTATTATCGTGTTATGGTGAAGAAAGTTATGGCGTTACTATCATGTTATGGTGAAGAAAGTTACGGTGTTATTATCATGTTATGGTGAAGAAAATTACGGCGTTACTAACATGTTATGGTGAAGCGAGATACGGCGTTACTAACATGTTTTGATGGAGCAAGTTACGGCGTTATTATCGTGTTATGGTGAAGAAAGTTATGGCGTTACTATCATGTTATGGTGAAGAAAGTTACGGCGTTACTAACATGTTATGGTGAAGCGAAATACGGCGTTACTAACATGTTTTGATGGAGCAAGTTACGGCGTTATTATCGTGTTATGGTGAAGAAAGTTACGGCGTTACTATCATGTTTTGATGGACCAAGATAAGGCGTTAAAACATGTTATGGTGAAGCAACTTACGGCGTTATTATCGTGTTATGGTGAAGAAAGTTACGGCGTTATTATCATGTTATGGTGAAGAAAGTTACGGCGTTACTAACATGTTATGGTGAAGCGAGATACGGCGTTACTAACATGTTTTGATGGAGCAAGTTGCGGCGTTAAAACATGTTATGGTGAAACAAGTTCCGGTGTTACTAACATGTTTTGATGGACCAAGATAAGGCGTTAGAACATGTTATGGTGAAGCAAGTTACGGCGTTATTATCGTGTTATGGTGAAGAAAGTTACGGCGTTACTATCATGTTATGGTGAAGAAAGTTACGGCGTTATTATCATGTTATGGTGAAGAAAGTTACGGCGCTATTATCATGTTATGGTGAAGAAAGTTATAGCGTTACTAACATGTTATGGTGAAGAAAGTTACGGCGTTACTAACATGTTATGGCGAAGAAAGTTACGGCGTTACTCTCATGTTATGGTGAAGGTAGTTACAGTGTTACTAACATGTTATGGTGAAGAAAGATACAGCGTTACTATCATGTTATGGTGAAGCAAGTTACGGCGTTACTAACATGTTATGGTGAAGAAAGTTGCAGTGTTACTTACCTGTTACGGTGAAGCAAGTTTCACCGTACTAACGACCAAGTTCCATCACGTGAAACGCCGACCGACACTTCAACACCCCGTCGTTCCACCAGGTTGATATATTGATTGATGGTTATAAAGTACACACATGACGTCACCATCAGAGTGGATTTCAATCACTCACCGGACTGAAACTTCGTTCTGCATGAAGTAGTTGATGAACGAAGTTACTGATAAGACCTTCCAATACCGAGCGTGGCAATTAAACAACTAAGTAACTTGCAAAGTTCTGAACTGTACTTGCAATATGATATTTAGTCTACATACTAACTCAGAGCTAGAGAGAACTCATAAGCATCATATTACATATACCAATATCTATTGTAGTTGTATATTGATTCAATCTATTGTAGTGCTACACATTCAATATAATGGCAATTATTTGATTATATTTCTAGATAAAAATTGTGTAGCAATATTATTTAAAACTGAAGAAAATTTAATTATATTTATTACTGTAGTTTTATTTGGATCTCAATCCATGCTTCTAATCAATATTTCTTTGAAACCCCGCCGGACCATTCCCTGTAATAAAATGTGACTGTTCAGTGCATACAAAATGTTTGATCATCAAAGTACCAAAATTAAGTCGAATCCTCTCTTTTCTCCATTCATGTGATCATTAGTTTTTCAGCTACTCTGATTACCAAATTAATATGTAATAAAATACTCATTTGATAATATAATGAAATAATCACGTTTTTATAGGTTTCACTAAGATAATATGAATGAATTAGTCTGGTTAGAATTGACATGAAAAACCAGCAAAAATTATTAATTTTATTTAAATTGCCAATTATAGGTGATACATATAATACTCAATAATACTCTTTATTACTGGGAAAAATTGTAGTGTACAAGTTGGTATACAATTAATCCTCCAGTTCGTCATTACAAAATCACAGAAGAGGCTGAAATACAAGAGATTAATCTACTTAACATTAAATTTATGGACAATACTGAAAAATTCGCTTACATCATACAGCGGGTTATCCAGGAGGAATAAGCCTATCCTGCTCTTGAAATCCTTAAATGGCAGTGATCTGAAATTAACTGGCAGTTTATTCCACAATTTTGGTCCTAGTGAGAGTGTTGCTAACGTATTAGACCTGGATGATATTTTTTTAATAACAATATTATTAGCACCACGAGTATTGTAATTGTGGTAATCTTTGTGTGTAGAATTGTATGAAGTAGCCATATGCAGCAATAGTTTGTATACAATTATGCACGGTACTGTCATAACTTTTAGTTCTTTAAATATATATCGACGTGGCTCATTGTAACCCACTCCAGAAATATAGCGTATTGCCTTTTTTTGCAATATCAAGATTTTATTTATGTTTTTTTTTTTTTTTACATACTACCCCACAGCTCTATTCCATAAACTAAATGGGAATAGAAAAAAGCATAATTATACCATTTTAAGAGCTTGGTAATTGCAAAATGCAGATAGCCTCCGAATTATAAAGATACCTTTGAAAATGTTTAGACAAAGAGAGTTTATATGTTCATTCAAATTTAAATTTTTGTCTAAAATCAAACCTAGAAATTTAATGGAATCCTGAGTTGGTATGATCAAGTCATCAATTGCCATCTGAGTTTCAAAAGAGAACTTATTATTTCAGGTAAAATTTACTGCAACTGATTTATTCACAGTGATTGTCAAAAAGTTTTCATTAAAATATTGAACTAAGTTATTTATTCGTAAATGTCCATTAATCTCTAAATCTATTACGTTTCTATGTCTGTATATGGCAGAGGTATCATCAGCGTATAAAATAGTTTGATTTGGATTAGTAATATTCTGTACATCATTTATATATATCAAGAATAAGAGGGGCCCTAAAACAGATCCTTGAGGCACACCCCATTTATCTTCGACTTCTTCTGACATTCCTTCAGTTAGATCATGTTTTATGTTTACTTTTTTCGAATTGTTAAAAGTTATTTAAGTAGGTCATGAGTCTTTCCTCTGATTCCATAATGATCTAATTTGTCAAGTAAAACATTTCTGTTTACACAGTCAAATGCTTTCTGTAAATCTAGAAAAATGCCATAAATATTTTCACTATTCATAATACCCTCCATTATTTCATTCAAAAAATTATTAATAGCTGATATTGTAGACCTATTTCCCCTGAATCCGTGCTGATTAACAAATCATATATTCTTATATTCTAAAAATTCAGTTAATGGCTTTCTCAAAAACCTTTGAGAAATTTTCTAAACAAACACACACACACACACACACACACACACACACACACACACACACACACACACACACACACACACACACACACACACACACACACACACACACACACACACACACACACACACACACACACACACACACACACACACACACACACACACAACACACACACACACACACACACACACACACACACACACACACACACACACACACACACACACACACACACACACACACACACACACACACACACACA
Source organism: Stictocephala bisonia (assembly GCA_035578905.1). Classification (NCBI taxonomy): domain Eukaryota; kingdom Metazoa; phylum Arthropoda; class Insecta; order Hemiptera; family Membracidae; genus Stictocephala; species Stictocephala bisonia. Next base: position 230,710 of record JAQJVL010000533.1, on the reverse strand, counting down.
CACACACACACACACACACACACACACACACACACACACACACACACACACACACACACACACACACACACACACACACACACACACACACACACGACTACTACATACTACATATTTATGTCTTCTTGGCCTGGGTCTGGTCTCAGATCACTGGTTGATTGCATGTAAATTATGTTAATTTGAATACTCTAAATATGTGGACATTCAAGTAAATTTATGCAGTGGTAATGGTTAAATTTTTTGTTGCGAAAATTATAAAATATCTGCATGTTATTATTAGATATTATTAGTTATTTATGCTTTTTTGTAATTGGCTGTAAAGCTGTAATGAAGCATTGTAAAAATAAATAAATAAATAAATAATAAGCTAAATATTCATTTCTTAAAAACTGCTACTTTACTCTAGTGAACTATCCAAATTGACAACGCAAATCGTTCTAACACTTTAAGATAAGTAAACTGTACGCATCCAAACAAAAACTTTATTTTAGATCAAAAGTCAGATAATGGTTACTTATTTTAAATGATTATTTTTTAAATATATTTTAAATTGTATATTTGATAGAGTAGAAATATAGCTTGATTATTGTATATATTATTTTTCTATTAAATTATCTGTGGTTCTTACTAATATTATTATTAATTTAGGTCCCATCAGAATATTTCTGTCCATGAGGTAGTAAAACTGATAATTGAACTTTAATAAATGTTTTTATTTATATTAGTATGAATGTTGAAGAAAAAGATTGATATTTGAAACAAGTAGTAGAATGGGTGTTGATGGTGTTTGGTGTGTTACCCCGACAGATGTTTGGCAATATACGTTCCAGATAGACAAACATTTACCAACTCGTCAGAAGTAACTTTCTACTTCTTTCTCCCTTTAACTTTCTTATTTGTGTTTGTGTTAAGAACCAACTTAGGCTCCCTGCCTGTTCCACCTAAATGTCACTACCCCCCCCCCCACTGAATAATAAAAATTATTTTATCCCCTGATGGCTGAAGGGAATGATTTGGGATAGTATTCCAGCATCAAGCACACAATGCTTAGTTCAAGAATAATCTAAATCAATCAACAATCACTTCAGTTACGCTAGATCTGCAAGCTTAGTGTGCATCTTTCTAAGTTTCGATTCTACATAAAATTACATTTTATCCATTTTGAAACAGTGGTCAGAGAGGATAAGTCAAATAAGGAGTTATAAATTAAAAGTGAAACCAATACACTGAGATAAACTGATTTATTCACACCCTCGAAGTATGAAAGTGTAAATGTGTACTTTAAAGAATCACTCGGTTTTTGCAAATTATAACATACATTTAATTAAAATAATCATAGTTTCACGTGTCACGTATATGTGATGCTCAGAATATTCTAATCAGGTTAGGTTTGACACATAAACAAAATATTTTACTGAATAACGCATACTACGTAAACGTTATGATTAGCAAGTTACGGCGTTACTAACATATTAATGGTGAACCGAGTTACGGCGTTACTAACATATTATTGTGAAGTGAGTTACGGCGTTACTAACATGTTTTGATGGACCAAGATAAGGCATTAAAACATGTTATGGTAAAGCAAGTTACGGCGTTATTATCGTGTTATGGTGAAGACAGTTACGGCGTTACTAACATGTTATGGTGAAGCGAGATACGGCGTTACTAACATATTAATGGTGAACCGAGTTACGGCGTTACTAACATATTATTGTGAAGTGAGTTACGGCGTTACTAACATGTTTTGATGGACCAAGATAAGGCATTAAAACATGTTATGGTAAAGCAAGTTACGGCGTTATTATCGTGTTATGGTGAAGACAGTTACGGCGTTACTATCATGTTATGGTGAAGAAAGTTACGGCGTTATTATCATGTTATGGTGAAGAAAGTTACGGCGTTACTAACATGTTATGGTGAAGCGAGATACGGCGTTAAAACATGTTATGGCGAAGCAAGTTCCGGTGTTACTAACATGTTTTGATGGACCAAGATAAGGCGTTAGAACATGTTATGGTGAAGCAAGTTACGGCGTTATTATCGTGTTATGGTGAAGAAAGTTACGGCGTTATTATCATGTTTGGTGAAGAAAGTTACGGCGTTATTATCATGTTATGGTGAAGAAAGTTACGGCGTTACTAACATGTTATGGTGAAGAAAGTTACGGCGTTACTAACATGTTATGGTGAAGAAAGTTACGGCGTTACTAACAAGTTATGGCGAAGAAAGTTCCGGTGTTACTAACATGTTTTGATGGAGCAAGTTACGGCGTTAAAACATGTTATGGCGAAGCAAGTTCCGGTGTTACTAACATGTTTTGATGGACCAAGATAAGGCGTTAGAACATGTTATGATGAAGAAAGTTACGGCGTTATTATCATGTTATGGTGAAGAAAGTTACGGCGTTACTAACATGTTATGGTGAAGAAAGTTACGGCGTTACTAACATGTTATGGTGAAGAAAGTTACGGCGTTACTAACATGTTATGGCGAAGAAAGTTACGGCGTTACTATCATGTTATGGTGAAGATAGTTACAGCGTTACTAACATGTTATGGTGAAGAAAGTTACGGCATTACTATCATGTTATGGTGAAGAAAGTTACGGCGTTACTAACATGTTATGGTGAAGAAAGTTGCAGTGTTACTTACCTGTTACGGTGAAGCAAGTTGCACCGTTACTAACGACCAAGTTCCATCACGTGAAACGCCGACCGACACTTCAACGCCCCGTCGTTCCACCAGGCTGATATATTGATTGATGGTTCTAAAGTACACACACGACGTCACCATCAGAGTGAATTTCAATCACTCACCGGACTGAAAGTTCGTTCTGCATGAAGTAGTTGATGAACGAAGTTACTGATAAGATCTTCCCATACCGAGCGGTAATTAAACAACTAAGTAACTTGCAAAGTTCTGAACTGTACTTGAAATATGATATTTAGTCTACATACTAACTCATAGCTAGAGAGAACTCATAAGCATCATATTACATATACCAATATCTATTGTAGTTGTATATTGATTCAATCTATTGTAGTGCTACACATTCAATATAATGGCAATCATTTGATTATATTTCTAGATAAAAATTGTGTAGCAATATTATTTAAAACTGAAAAAAAAATTAATTATAATTGTTACTGTAGTTTTATTTGGATCTCAATCCATGCTTCTAATCAATATTTCTTTGAAACCCCGCCGGACCATTCCCTGTAATAAAATGTGACTGTTCAGTGCATACAAAATGTTTGATCATCAAAGTACTAAAATTAAGTCGAATCCTTTCTTTTCTCCATTCATGTGATCATTAGTTTTTCAGCTACTCTGATTACCAAATTAATATGTAATAAAATACTCATTTGATAGTATAATGAAATAATCACGTTTTTATAGGTTTCACTAAGATAATATGAATGAATTAGTCTGGTTGGAATTTACATGACAAACCAGCAGAAATTATTTTTTTTTAAATTTCCGATTATAGGTGATACATATAATACTCAATAATACTCTTTATTACTGGGAAAGATTGTAGTGTACAAGTTGGTATACAATTAATCCTCCAGTTCGTCATTACAAAATCACAGAAAAGGCTGAAATACAAAAGATTAATCTACTTAACATTTAATCTATGGACAACACTGAAAAATTCACTTACATCATACAGCGGGTTATCCAAGAGGAATAAGCCTATCCTGCTCTTGAAATCAAATGGCAGTGATCTGAAATTAACTGGCAGTTTATTCCACAATTTTGGTCCTAATGATAGTGTTGCCAATGCATTAGACCTGGATGGTATTTTTTAAATAACAATATTATTAGCACTACGAGTATTGTAATTGTGGTAATCTTTGTGTGTAGAATTGTATGAAGTAGCCATATGCAGCAATAGTTTGTACACAGTTATGCACGGTACTGTCATAACTTTTAGTTCTTTAAATATTTGTCGACATGGCTCATTGTAACCCACTTCAGAAATATAGCGTATTGCCTTTTTTTGCAATATCAAGATTTTATTTATGTTTTTTTAAAACATACTACCCCACAGCTCTATTCCATAAACTAAATGGGAATAGAAAAAAAGCATAATTATACCATTTTAAGAGCTTGGTAATTGCAAAATGCAAATAACCTCCGAATTATAAAGATACCTTTGGAACGTTTTAGACAAAGAGAGTTTATATGTTCATTCCAATTTAAATTTTTGTCTAAAACCAAACCTAGAAATTTAATGGAATCCTGAGTTGGTATAATCAAGTCATCAATTGCCATATGAGTTTCAAAAGAGAACTTATTATTTGAGGTAAAATTTACTGCAACTGATTTATTCACACTGACTGACAAAAAGGTTTCATTAAAATATTGAACTAAGTTATTTATTCGTAAATGTCCATTAATCTCTAAATCTATTAAGTTTCTATGTCTGTATATGGCAGATGTGTCATCAGCGTATAAAATAGTTTGATTTAGATTAGTAATATTCCCTACATCATTTATATATATCAAGAATAACCTTAATACATAATTCACTTAATACATAATTAATACATTGTTAGTATATTTATGGCATATGTTTAAATGTGTAATGTATATATTATGTTTCATGTTTTAGTTTAAAATAATTAACAGTGTTGTGTTTCCTTTATATTTTTGATGTAGAAATAGTGAAGTAAGAATAAGAGGGGCCCTAAAACAGATCCTTGAGGCACACCCCATTTAACTTCGACTTCTTCTGACATTGCTTCAGTTAGATCATGTTTTATGTTTACTGTTTGTTTTCGTTTTGTTAAATATGATTTAAGTAGGTCATGAGTATTTCCTCTGATTCCATAATGATCTAATTTGTCAAGTAAAACGTTTATGTTTACACAGTCAAATGCTTTCTGTAAATCTAGAAAAATGCCATCAATATTTTTATTATTCATAATACCCTCCATTATTTCATTCAAAAAATTATTAATAGCTGATATTGTAGACCTATTCCCCCTGAATCCGTGCTGATTAACAAATAATATATTCTTAGATTCTAAAAATTCAGTTAATGGCTTTCTCAAAAACCTTTGAGAACACAGAAAGTAGAGCAACAGGTCTATAGCTGTTGACCATCATTCTGTCACTACTATTTTTTAAAATAGGCACAATTTTTGAGGTTTTAAGATTTTCTGGAAAATTACCAGTTTCAAACATGGTATTTAGTATGAAAGACAATGGATTTGCTAAGCAACTTGAAATATTCTTCAACAAGTTTGTACTTATTCCATCCATACCAACTGAAAAACTATTCTTTACATTTTTAATAATTGAAATAATCTCACCTTCTGAAACTGCGAGGAGGTACATGCTACTAGTAACTCTTTTGCCTTTGAAAGAATAAGTCAGATTAGTGAAGTTGCCAACTAAATCCACCGGAATACCACAAAAATATTTATTAAATTGATTCGAAATAATTTATGGATCAGTTATCAAGGTATCATTGTTTTTTAGAGTGATGTTACTTTTCCTTTTGGCGCTTCTACCTAAATCTTTGTTAATAATACTCCAAGTGTCCACACTTAAGTTTTGTCAATTTAAAACTTTTTTATTCATGTACATTTGTTTGCACTTTTTAGAAGATTTTCATATACTTAAGTTTTTGCTTCCTCATAGAATCTTTTAATCTTAGTTTATTGCGATTTTGGACCCAAAGTGATTCTAGAAAAATAAGTGTATTTTCGCTGTCGGTTACTTCCCTAGTTATCCAAGGAGTTCTATTAATCACTATCTTAGAATTATTTTTAGTTCGTAATGGACAACATATATCAAGGTAGTAATTAAGAATGTCACTAAACCTAGAGTTTAGTGTGTTAAGTTTAGTTTATTAGTGTATTAAGTCATAATGTTAATGTATTGTTCATTAACATTATGACTTAGATGTCATGATGTTAATGAACAATACTCTAGGTTTAGTGACATTCTTAATTACTACCTTGATATATGTTGTCCATTACGAACTTTACAGCATCCCACTTTTCCTTTTGTAGCAAAAAAAATTAAGGTATGTACATTTTTATTTTAATTAAGGTACGTTTTACATATTTTAAACGGCGTGATAGTAAAAAAACAATACAATACAGTACAATAATAATAAAAATAAATTTTAATGTCATCATGTTTATTGTAATAATGCATACTTAGTTAATTACAAATTGTGGTGATTTCCCCTAATAATATACAGTATAATATAATATATAAGGATGATAATTTGTTACCCTGTGGGATTCGGAAATAAACAAATTGCATATAAAAAATAAATTTCCATTGACTGTATGGTTTTATATGAGAACGATTATTAAAAACAAAAAGTAATGGAGCGGCCGTAGATAAGTTGCTAAGAAGGCTTGCCACGCAATCGGTTCGGGTTCATTTCCCTATAAGACCAGTAACAGTGTTTGCCCTGCCGCTCTCGTCGTTCGGAAGTCACGTAAAGCCGTTGGTCCCCAGGTTGTGATACAGAGGGCTTCTTACCCCTAACTTCGCTTGGTAAAATAAGACAAACTTTAACTTTTTTTTGTAATCATTAATTTATTAAAAGGATTACTTGTTTTTACTATGATATTTTTGCAACCTGCCTTAACGTGGTTAAGTGTTGGTTCATCGTAAATGGTATTTTTGTGCAAGACTAACTTTAGCCAAACATAATATATTCTATGGATTATAAATGGAAGTTTGATTAAAATAATGTTTGGGAATAGGGAAATAATATATCGCATTTTAATCATAGACGAGTTAATTAACTTACACGTCAGACAAATGGCTTCGTTTTATTTACTTTTTATTTACTAATAGTCCGTGTACGTAAATCTTGATGATAGAGGGTATTTCTTTTAAAACAAAATCCTATTTACAAGTACAGAAATGAAGGTTTAAGCTAATAACAAGTTCTTGTTCATTTCAAATAAAGTGTTGCGTTTTAAAAGAAACAACCTGTATAACATATACTTTAAACAATGGTAGATCCAGAAATAAACAATACATTATACACTGTAGAGATCTGTTGTATTATATTAATAGACTACGAGTGTCAGGAGCATCACTAATTGAAGGTGTGATAAAGTCAAATAACATTAAGTACAAATAAACGTCAGTGTCCTGTGTGCCACTGTGTGGTCGGGATGAACGGTTTAACAGTTGCAATACATTGTGGACTATCTCCTCTTGACTTACTTTATATCCATAAAATGTAGTGGCTTGCAATATTAACACTACTATGGTATATCTATATGATAGTTAAATTTCATATAGTTATGAAAATTAATTATCAATATATAGTAATGTAAATTAAAATATAGTAATGTATTTGAATCCTGGCCATAAGTATTAGTTTCTATCAGTAATATTTTCCTTATATGTACTAGTTCTCTCCCTTATACTAATAAGTGCCCCGCACAGATCAACAGTCTATTGAGAATGGGTACAGCAAGGTTAGAGAAGGGATTAGTTACTCATTAAAATTCTAATTATTAATTACAAAATAATTTTATGAATCACCTAATTACTGGAGATGGGTTAAGATATGTTTACAGCACCGGTTAACATACTTTAAGAATTTTAACAAACAAAGATTATGTGATGGATTTTACCGTGGTTTTGTGGTCTATCTAAGTGATATAGGCAGTTTTAAGGATATAGTATACATAATAGAAAATACTTTCTCTCTAAGAAAGGAGAGGCTTTCCTCATATTAGCACATTGACTTTAGTATAAGAGTGAGATATTCTTTCTATCCTCTAAACTCATAAACAAAACATGTACCTCTAATAAATTGATTGATATAATACATCTGCTGGAAAATATCAAGTATTCATGGATGGGTTTCATAGTTAAAACTGAATTACATTTGCAATAAGAACCCTATGTTAATAGATGAGCCTGAAAAGAACATTTCTTCTACTATAAAACTTACTCCAATTTAAAGCAGTCGATTTGGTACAGTGAAAAAATGAAATATTTAGTTACTTTTAGGTAAAGGGCCATTTTGGTAGTAAATACTTGGATAGTCAAACAATAGATCACATAATTACAGAGTGCCCCCTACTTAATTGTTATAACACGTATAAGAATTGATTTACACTGAGAATATAGTATATAAACACAAAAAATGCGATATTTTTACAATACATTACGTGTTTTCATAATCAGTTTTTGAGTCTTTGGCATGACAATTTTGCTAGACTGTATAAAACCAAGTGTTAAAGGCCCTAAACATATATCAGTAATTTTTATCGAAATGGTTCAAATGGTATTTAAGAGAATAAATTATGGACACAGCTGTCATCAACAGCTGCAAAACGTATTGCTTCATCGATTCAAAACATAGTAGAGACATATAAACTGTTAGCACACAAAGAGAATTTGAGTTTAAGTTTCTAAGTTATCAATTGTGAAAATTACCCTTTTAAGGCACTTGCTGTGCAATTCGTAGTTGGACTTCAATAAAGTACATTTAATGGTTCCATTTAACTTAAGGTTGATTTTACATCTCTCATTCTAAAGTATTTTTTAATTGCTTATTCTAAAGTATTTTAATTCAAATTTTTATTTTCAAAAGAACTATTTTTGACCATCTAATTGTGATATAATTATGTATATTGTAATCTATAAATTTACCGTTCAATAATATCTCTTAATAGAACTCTTTATTGCTTATTGTAAGTTATGTTATTTTCTCTAATAAATCTTTAATTATTTTTAGCAGATAATAAATGCTATACGAGGATAATTATACCTAAAATCACTTATTTAATCTGTTCCATCAAGAGTTGATATATTGGCTAATACGACAGCACAGTTATCAATTGTAGAATTTAATTTATCAACGTCATGATTTCCGGTATTGAAAAGCTTTAGGTGAGAAACGCTGGTTCCTAATTACCTTGTTGCTCCTTTTTTTATCTGAATTCCCATAATACCAGGCAGCATTTTTTTAAACTTAAAAAAAATAACATAATGAACTATAAAATGTTAAACTATTAGTGTTAATACATTAGAATCAACTAACGTAAAAGTCTATATATTTAATTAATTGCTTATTATTATTTCATATTAAAATCGTATTTTAATTGTGTATGAAATAAAAATGAAAATCCGTTTATTTCAGCCAAAATGAATAATACAATAATGAATACAAATGAAAAAAATAACTTGAAAATTCCCCACATGGGCTACAGCCTGTGAGTGGGGAATGAGCTCTAAATTTAACAATTGTAATTAAATTATAATAATTTGAAAATGGTATTAAGTTTTTAAAAATCTATTTAAAAACAATAACAATATTTACATAATAAAAACATAGATAAGTGTCAAAATTAAACATATGTTTATAAGTTACAGGAATATATTGTTTGGTTGTGAAAAAAAGTCCATCTTACAGACAATTGGATACGCAAACATACACTACACTACTCACACTCCATAAACGCAAGACTGATCTAGTGTCCATCCCCATTTATACTTCCTGTAGGTACATCTGCCCACGCTAGTTCGGAACCGATTCAACAGTGTCCACTCCCTACGAGAGAGGTTCGTCCCACCTACAGGTAAGTTATTATTGACAGGTCGTTAATAAGGAATTTATTTCGTCCATCAAAACTGTTCCACGCTATGGCCCAGCTAGTGGATCTGGATCTTTTTCACGTCTTTAAAGATGTACTCCCTGAGTAGTTCTAAACGAGCAGCAAATCTGGTATCCTAGTGGCTAGACTGTCACGTATCGTGATCTCCCTGCTATGTTAGCTAACAAAAAACATCAATTAAATATTTCTGTCAGAAAAAAATAATCCGATGTGTTTAAAAGTCGCTCAAAGTTAAAATACGCATGAAAAAAGTGAATACATCTCCATTTACCCTGTCTTATCATGCGTTCAATTATGTAAATTAAAAGAGTGTAAAACTACGTTTATTAGGAGTTTTTATATGAAGAAAACAACTGAGTTCGAACCTTCATTTGGGTAAAACACCCATCCAAACTTAATTTAGTTTTAAAATGAGAGGTTAAATGTGTTATTCATGTAATGCGAATTACGGAATTTAATCCTACCTAAACATTCTTTTAAAATGAAACATTTTCTCAGAATGACTCAATGCACATTGATGCATTTCAATTTCTGCATTTTATGTTTGTCAACATATGTAATAATAATAATCTTGAAAATACATGTATTTTTATAACGTTTGATAAATTTAATTAAAAAAAAAAAAAAAAAAAAAAAAAAAAAAAAAAAACACCTTTTGTACCATGAGCTTGGTACGGTATTATTAAAATGTGAACTGGACTAATTAAATTACACTGAGAATCATAATTTATGTTGAGTAATTCCTGAGAAAATGTTTGCTACTACCAGATAAATTCTAAATTTGGGAAATATTTGTATCACATTTTGGTTATGTTTGGATGTGTGACGTTTTTATATATGAAGCTTTTAACTCAGTCATTACGGATAGTAAAAAAAATTAGGCATTTTTGGTTTTTCATATAATAAAAATTAATAACTGCAATTATATTTTCTATTCACAATTACATCATTGAAAACAAGGCAATACAAAATATAACTAACTTTTTCTTAGGTAATTTAAATTACATTTGAGTAACTTTCTAACCTCAAAAGACTATTACTTTTGAATCCAACATTTGCATGATATAAAACTGTCTGTTGTAAATGGTTATACAAGGTAACTGCAGGCATGTCAATAATAATTTGTATGTTTGACTATAGTATGAACCATTTCCCTGAATTTAATGACCATTACAAAAAATAATAAGGGTGGTATTTAAACTTAATAAAAATGAATTCCTTCCAAATATAAACAATTTATTCATCAAGATCAAGCAATATGAGATTCAAGTAAAATAAAATTTGTTTAGTGAATGTTTTTTCATATAATTGATCTGATGACAGTGAGAAGCATAGTGGGTTAATACGTCTGATAAGCAATGAAAAATATTATATCTAGAGGATAAACGAGAACAAATACGTTGTCCTATAAAAAGTAAATAAATGGAAAATCATAGCCAGTGTCAATAAAAATACGACTCGCTATATTGAAGTTTACAAAACTAATATTTTTATATATTACACATGAAAAATAAACAGCGTTAAAGCAGTCACTATTGATTTTATACTATACGATTATAGATATTTATTTACATACTATAGATATTATAAGATTTGTGGTCTTAATATGGGAGGTTTAAAGTTTTGCGTTTTATTGGACAGTCTCAGTTATACTTACTATTTATTAAAGATATACTGCACATTTAAAACGTATGGATTGTCTATCTGATAGTTTGTAAAGTGTCTGTGAATACATCTATCACATAGTGAAAGTGAGTGTGATGTTAGTTGGGTGCTTAAGAAGTTGTTCTATACATTCATGCGTAATCAAAAACGCTGTTTAAATGATCAAACACTCAAAACAAGATACGAAAATACCACTTAACAAATAAACTGGAATAAAATCAATAGAATAGCTCTGATTTTGAATAGGTTAATTAAATAATATTTTTTTAATTCAGGCTTTACCATACTGGAACACTTTTTGACAACACTCGTAAATTGAAATGTGCACCAAACTCAATTATTGTAATCTTCCTCAACAAATTCCTCAAGTCATAATGAACTTAATTCATTTCATAATTAATGACATTCAGAATAAAAATGAATACGAAGAAAATACTGTCTGAAACACTAACCAAACATACTGCAGTAGAATTTACATAAAATGTACAGTGTGGGAGAAATAAAACCAACGTATTGTGAAAATAAACCTTTAAAAGTACGTCTTACTATGAGAAAGGTATATGTTATGATAAGCTAGTATAGTAAAATAAAGTTAGATATGAAAGCATGAATACAACTAAACTAAGATACAAACACTTAAATATATAAGAGGAGGTTGAGTAATTAACTATATTTAGTTCAGATTCAAAAATATGAAATGAAAAACATCTTAATTAAATAGTGAAGTGTTCACTTCACAGTGGTTAAGCGTTAATTTAATTCCGAGATAAGAGCAGTTTCCTTAACTTGTCTCAAGTGTGTAACTCCACCAACCACAAGCTACTGGCACTGGTAGACTTGTATTGTTCATAAATTTATGTTAACAATATTACATTATTGAAAATATATTTATGTGTATGGTGTATTTTTGTAGTTACATAAAATAAGTTATTTGATTTTGTACATAGATTCATTGTATTTGGTATGAACAATAATTTGCATATGAACATTTGAAAAGTTGTTGAAATACAGATGTGGTAGTATTGACAAACACGCCCACCCATACAGTTGCAATAGTACTGACCCACCTACTCATACATACAGATACAATGGTACTGACCAATCCACCTCCAATACAGGTACTGTACAGTGATATTGACAAACTTACTCACATACAGGCACAGTGGTGTTGATCCACCTACCCCCAATACAAGTACTGTACAGTGTTATCCACGCACCCCCAATACAGGTACAGTGATGTTGAACGATCTACTCATACGTTTTTATTGTGATTTTAAGGTATACAGTTAATCTACTATTATTTTAAGTCAAAATTCACATGCCGAGGCCGAAGGCCGAGGTGTATCGAGTGTGGCGAGAGTCCGAGTTGGCACGCGAAGCGTGCAGGGGTGTGCACTAGTACATATTCTTATGTTAACAATAATTTAAAATAAAAACAATTTTTTATTCTTCGTGGAATTGGTAAATCTAACCAAGTTAGTAACGGCTATTCATCGTCAAGAGTACTTGGTATGAAATGGAAACTAAATATGATTATTAACAAAAAACTTCATAGTTACTTAGCTTAAATTTAAATAGTAGGCCTCTAACTGTCACACAATATGTAAAACTACAACTGACATTTTTTACTACAGTTTAGTGACTAAAGGGTGGGGTGTTTATGAGGACTTTTAATGAAAGAACTAAAGTCTTAGTAACTTTTCTTAAAGTGGGTAGAGAACTGATGCCCTTAGTAGAATGTGCGTAATGTTTTCCAGTTTAGTCTGTTAACTTTGCTGAAACTATAGTTTAAAGAATTAAGCAAAACACCTTTGTTAAAGTAAAAGGAATAGGACGAATAATTAATAACTTGAAAATAAAATATCATACGGTTTCTAACAAATTCTAGGCTTCGGGGTTCGACCGCGTCAGTGGGCTATGTAGAAAAATTGCCGACGTTTCAGCCACATTACAGTAAGCCATTCTCAGGGCGAGACGATCACTGTATCATAGGACTCGACTGGCAGGTACGGGCCAGGTTCGTAGGTTATATACCCGCCTGGTGGTGGAGGGGGTATTCTGGTAACTTCCATACAGGGCCAGTCCTTCTTGGCTATGGCCACTTCTGGCATTTTTTAGATTACTTTTGATGCGTGGGGACTACTGGCCTCCCGTTATGCATTGTACTTTTAATTTGCTTAAAATTGGTTTCCACATATTACTTAATTCTATTTCACTGTCTTTATTAAAATTTTAAGTATGCTTTCTAATTTCTATAGCTTCTAAGATTTTCCTTTCGAAATAATTACCAGAATTTACTAAAACGCTAGCTTTGTCAAATTCTATTGCATGATTTGTTTTAAACGAATGGTCGGCAATTGCAGAATGTTCTATATCATTATTTTTAGTGCACCTGATGTGTTCTTTTATTCTAGTTGAGACCAATCTTCCAGTTTCCCCCACGTAGCACCTGCCACAGCGCTAAATTTGATATGGTGAACACCAGAAGTTTCAGGCGGAAATTTCTCTTTGGTTAAACGTAAAAATTGGTTTATTTTTGTGGTGGTTTGAATACGGGTTTTATACTATGTCTATATAAAACTCTGCTTATTTTTTCTGTAATATTTATGACATATGGTAAAATGGCGTAGTTTTTTCTTCCTTATTGTTGTTGTTCTATGGGCGCTCTTAATTTTCCTTGTCTGTTGATAGCCTTGTTAATTTCAAATTTCTTGTAGCCATTGCATTTAAGAATGTTCAATAAATTAAAATTTTCTGCTTTAATATGTTCTGAGTCTGAAATGTGAAATGCGCGATTAGCCAAGGCATTTTGAACTGAAGCCTTCTGTAGAGGATGATGATGAGACTCCGCATGAAAAGTCGGCAATGTTTGTACGTAGCTCAGTGACGCGGTCGAACCCCGAAGAATTTGTTAATTATAGTGACGACCATTGAAGCCTATCTATGAAGATCATACGGTTTATTTAAAGGCATTTTTACTTGGGTACTATTTATCTCTCTCACTCTAAATCCTAATTTAAATGTAATTTATTATTTTTTCAAATCATACTACAGTGTTGAAATTTTAGGTTTTCAGAGAATTGAGTAGTTTTAGTTTAAAAGAGCTTTATTTGTAAAGATATAAAAACATATTATTCGACTACCCCTTTCTTGAGTGAAACATTGTAACTATTTTTAATTATGTAACGTTATTCTACTCATTTGAATCATGATTAGAGCATTTTTCTCAAATGCTTGGGTTTCAAATAAATGGTGGAAAAGAGAAGTATTTCATTACGTACATGATGGCAGTTACACTGGAATGTTTATAACAATATTTTATATTAAACTGTAATCTTATTAAAATGAAATGTTAACGATTATTTGTTTTGTTAACTCACTTCATTACTAATACATCTTGACTATCTGGAAATGAAATGAGGCAAAGTTTATCAATCATTTTATGAATAGATTAATAAAATTATTATTTATGAATTAATCATAATTTACACTTCGATTTATACGTCTAACCTGTAGATGCCTGAGTTTTCCTAGCTATTCGTCTATCAATAAATGTAGTATTAAGAGAGTGCATTTTAGTTGATTTTAGTAAAGTTAGTTACAATGACTTCAATAGTTCAAATACACATATAAGAGTCAATTACCACCCATATTCACCCACGTATTGAAATCGGTATCTTATTTATAAATCAAACTGTACAGAATAAAACTTCGTAGGGGGAAAAAGTTTAATTTATGTATCATTCATGGGAACGTATTATATATATAAATTTGATTTAAACTAAATATTGCACCCTTACCTGATTCCAATTTACCGCTGATGAGAATCTATTCACACATCGACGCACCTGTCAGAGCCAAACACTCATTCATGATCATTATATTCCGATATTGAAAATACCCTCTAATATATTAATAGTAGAAAATAATCTTTTAAGAAATATTCAGCATCCTGACACATTGTAATATCGTATTTGTTTTGCTTTTATCGCTATTTTCACTTGAGGTCTATTTTTATATGGTAATAAGTTCACTTATAGTTACTTACATGTTAATGAGCCACTAACATTTGAAATATGTAATATTGTTAAATACTAACATTTGTTACCGTATCAAAAAATCAATCAATTGTGTATACGACACAATTGTATGCTCCGACTGCCAAGGTGAGGAGGAGTAGAAGTTGGGAGATTGGTCTCTTTTTTGAAACCCTATACCTACAGGTAGATCCACAAGCATCAATAATTTTTTTGTACAAAGTTTGTTTTCATCTGAATTTGGTGGGTAGGTGTATCATTGTAGTAGCTTAAATGGGTGAGTAGAGTATCAGAATTGCTTAAGAAAAGTAGTAGGTAGGTGTGCCATCATAGTAGCATATGAAGATTGGTGGGCGGGTGAGCCATCAGAGTTGCTTAAAAATAGTAGTAGGTGGGTCATCAGAGTTTTTCATGGGTAGGTGAATCATCGGTATCAATTTCTTGGAACTGATACGTGAATTTGACTATTTTACTAGTTTTACTACTATGGAGCCGTTATTTTGCATATATGTAAAGTTTGTGCAGTTTATTGTACTGATAAAAAAATTATGTTCTATGACAAATGACTAGCAAAGAAGTATGCAGACTTTGTTTTTTTTATTTTATTTATTTATATATTTGTTTTTAAATACGGTTCTTCCAAGATAAAGCAATGTACAACATTGTTATAGCTTCTTTAACATTAGTGAAATAGATTTCAATACATTAGGACTTTGAATAGAGAGAAACCATAGTTCATTTCTAATGTTTTCATAAGGCATCCTTTAAATAATGTACAAAACTTATAGAGAGTCCGTTCACCTGTTACTTATAGTTCGAGTGTTGAGCTTGGGACGTATGTCAACGTTGTCACTAAAACTTCTTCCAGCCAGTACGTAATTTTTATTGGAAGCTTGTTTTTAATAGTGTATTATATTTGTTACGTACTAATTTATTAATTTAATAGATGAATAAAACAAACTATATAGTAACTATGTGTAACTTATTTTGAAGCCAAAACAAAATATCTAAAGGGAAAGGGTACAGACAAGCATTAGGAATTTTTCTGAATGGTCTTGCAAGTAAATTTTTACTTATTATAAAACATATTTAATATTGCTTAAATATTTATTCTTTTCTGACAATATGGTAAAATTTTAATTTATTTGCTAATAAACAGTGTCATCGACTGAAATGGACATGGAGTGTAATGTATATCTTATTAACCTATTTTATGTTCCCTTTAGTGAATACATGTATATGTATGCTATGGTTATAATTAGTTGGCACATTGAAGTAGACGCAATTAAGATCAAAGGGAAACTAGTTGAGCACTAAAAATAATTAATTGACGAAACGTAAAATAAATACACAATAAGCCGATAAAGTACTACTAAAAAACATAACTGAATACTTCTTTGACGATCCTTTGTTATGTAAAACCCCCTTTTGAACTGTGCTAAAACTATGTAAGACAACATTGAGGAAATAGTTATTAACTAATCTGAATTTATAGTGCTAAATACCAAAGGTACCAGGATTATTGTGAAATAAACATAAATTATTTGATAAAATATAAGTGATAAACACTCACACAGTTTACATTTATATTCGAGTAGTTTACAAATACTCTCAGATTTTTTAACTATTTCACAAACTCTATGAGCTACATCTGAAAGTAAAGTTTACAAAACAGTACTACACTGTCAACAGCAAAAAGGCACACAGTTAACAGTGTGAGTAAACTGCAAGAACAGGTTTTATAGTTGGAAGACGTGACGGGGACATGCAAATGGCAGATCCATTAGCTTTTAAATAGTTCTTTATAAAAGGAAATTTATTCATTTCAGCAAATTTAACGGGGTTTTCAGTAAAGAGTGGCTATTACGAGAAGCAGACCTTTAAAAGGTTTGAGTGTTTATCTAATGCAGTTAGTACTAAGCCACTGGTTGCACTCACGTTTATGTTTATATTTTGTTAACATTAACATTTAATAGTTCGTTGAATTTGCATTTGGAAATACAGTCTGGGTGTGATTTGCATAAAAATATTTTGCATTATTTACGTATTTTGGGTAAAGGGAAAGGATACATTTATACATATAAGCAATTAATTTAAAAAGATATGGTTTATTTTGAAACTAGGCTTAATGTAAAACATAGAGATGTGTATACATACTTTGTAAGGGTTTAATACAAACACATGATTCATTCATATAATCTTGATTATATAAATAATATTTTTATATACATACAAACAAACAAATATAGTTTGTTATATATAAAACAAACTATATATATGTTTGTATGGGCGTTCTTTGAATTTTGTTATTTTGTTTTTATTGTCAGCTGTTGCTTTTATCGTGGTATTTGGTGACGTTCACCTACAACTACTGGTTGGATGATTGTGTTTTTACACGAATAAATATGCTTTTCTGACATAAAACACCACAATCGAGATATAAAATAGATCTATTTAAACTATAAATGAAATAATCAAATGGAAAATAATCAATTGGTAGGTTAGGTTAGGGTGGGTGGGTAGGTAGGTGGTAGGTTAGGTTAGGTTGCATGATTACAGCTGTATACCAAATTTTATAGTAAGCCATTAATTTATTTGCTAATAAACAGTGTCATCGAACTTTTAAACTTTCAACTATTAGTTTAACTTTTAAAACTTTTTCGAACTTTTAAACATTTAAACTTCCTAAAAATAAGTTTATGGACAACTCTTTATTATATCTTGACAAGTTGATGTGACATTGGTACATTTTCTGTTAATTCACTACCACTACTTTTTCCGCTACTTCAGAACAACTACTTTTTTTATCGCAATTTGGTTACGTTAGGTTATGTGGCTACTAAAGTTGATCAAAAACTGGCAAATTCAATGATTGACTTTCCACCGAATGCGCTCCCGTGTGCAAGTTCTTGGAAAGCGATGAGACAAAGCCAGCGATATCGTATTCCTAGCGGATAAGGAATACCGCAGTCGCCGTAAAAATGATTGGGGAACAGTTTTTAGAGCAATAGAATATTTATTAAGAGGTAGTGAATTAATAAAAAAAGAGTGGTAGTGAATTAACAGTAAAGATCCTAACATAGTAATAAGTAGCAGTTTAAATTACCAAATGAAACAAATAATTTACACCATATTTACAAAGAGGTTTAAACATATAATGGTCAGTTGTAAAACAAATAGAAAAAAGAATGCACCAAGGGGAAAGTTGTATTTACTATTAGTATTACAACTTAGTAGTGTTATTAAAGCCAATGTAATATAATGGAATCAAACAATACTATAAACATATTAGTTAATGAATGAGAAACATTTCACAAAATATAATTACAGTAGTGAATAATCTGTTTAGTATTAGCAAACCTATATTTTGAAATGAAAGGTTTACATTTGAAACTTGATTGAAATGCCAATAGTAAACCTTTTGTGTAAAATGTACAGGGTGTTTCTTTTAAAACTCACCCTATTTACAAGTACAGAAAATGAAGGCTTAAGATAATTACAAGTTCATAGGTTGGTAGCCCTGGTTCTTTTTCTTCCTTGGCTATCAGCTGATTTACTTTGTTGTATTGTTGTTCACTTAATTTGGATTTCATGAAATGTCTACGTTGAGGTTAGAAACATGGTTTTGAGCAGAGACCAGAGAGTGTTTACTGTGGAGAAATATATATATATATAAAAAAAAAATCGTTGTTTTATGTCAAGATTATTTAAACGTGTAAATAGTAGTAGTAAATGCTAATGATAATAAAATGTGTGTGTAGATATATGTTTTTGTCATTTTTGTTTCAAATTGTGGCCTTTTGAAAGAAACACCCTTTATCTTAAATAATATAATATGTGACACCTTTGTTCCTTTTATTAATTAACTTAATTCCTAGGCATTTAACCTCAGTCAATTACACATTATTTAAATTAATGGCACAGTCACTAGGTTAGGTTAGGTTAGGTTAGATTAGGTTAGGTTAGGTTAGGTGCCTTGCATACGAAGGACTGTTAAAGACCTTAAATTCACTGTGCCCACTATCCTATTTAAGTTTAACCGAATATTGTTTTCAATACTATTTGGCCATTTAGATTCCGAAGCATAGAACCTTACAAATACTAACTTTCCTTTCACTCCGAGGAACACTGGGATATGAAACCCCTACTTTTCGAGTGTCTTAAAGTGAAAAATAATTCAATTTTTTTTTTTTAATTGAGGGCTAAACAATTGAGGACTAAACATGTTTAGCCCTCCTCTGAACAACGTCGTAAATACGAATATTACCACCCCAAATGATATATTCATTTGCATTATTCAAGAATATCTAACTAAATTGTATATAGGTATTTAAATCCATCCATTACTGTATAGTACTGTTTTAATAGATAAAAATATCATTTATACGACTAAGTTAAAAAGTATCAAAGTCAACAATCATTCAGTATCAAAAGAGTTTAAAGTAAATTAAAATTTCTACAATACTTTCCCTCGTATTATTGTGAAAGCCGGTCACATACTCGCCATCTACCACCTGTGAGATACGGTTGTGATATTGTAATATTACCTCTGACTGTACAAATTTTATATTTTTAGACGGGATACGTTTCTGAATGTTAGTAGTTACAAGAAATACTAAAAACGTTTATTTATCTTTCATTAGCATACAGTAAAAAGGTACATCAGAACAAAAATAAGTGATAGAAAGTTAGCCCCACATTGGAACTTACTGTGTGATAGTTTGGATATTTTCATTAGTTTTGTTTTTGTATCAACATATTGATCGATAAAGATTTCATACAAGCACACTTAAAGTTGAACTAATTTCTTGTAAGCTTGTATTATAAATAATTATTTTAAATAAATGGATAATTTTATGTTAGCTTCTTTTTCCCAAACAGTAAACAGAGATGTTCCATCAGCATATTTAATTTCAGAACTGTTTGTCTAATCTAGATTGTTTAGCATGGATTTTAACATAAAATACACAAAAATAGTATTTAAATGTACTTGTCGGCGCACAAATTATGTGCACCCGAGTTTTAAGTTTTTTTCTAAGGAATTAGGAGGCCTACAATAAATCTAATCACAACATTGTTTTTCTCGTTTGATTGTACGTTGTGACATATGAGATTCAACATTGTTTCAAGTTTAATTAATTTTTATCCTAGTCGGAACAAAAAGTACCGGAAATTTAACTAGTCTTCTCTGTAAATCAAATTTACACGGTTATTACTAAAAAACCCGTAAATGTATTTTATTCATACTTTAATAAAAGGTTGATGTGAATGTTTTCTATACATTTTAAGATTCTAAATAAACGATGAAAAAAGTTCTTATCAATTTCCTGAAACATTGTTTTCTTGGCTTCTGTAGGTCGTACCATTGATTGTTTGGTCTTGATGTAATTCTTATGACATTATAGTTATATTACATTACTTTCATATGTGTTAGTAAGTACAGTGAATTTAAATCAGTTTAAATCAATTTAAAATAACTTTAAATAGTTACATTTAAATTGATTAAAATCAATATAAACTCAAAAAAATTACTTAAACGTTGTGACTGATATATCATAACAATTATAAGAATTACAACAAGATCAAGTAATCAATTTTACTACCTCCAGAAGTCAAGAAAAAAATTGTTTCAGGGAATTGATAAGAACTTTTTTATCGATTAGTTAGAATCCTAAAATTTATAAAACGTATGTATCGATCTCATATCAAAATATAAATGAGATACATAAACGGGTTTTTTTTATTAATAATTGTGTAAACTTGATGTACAGTGAAAAATAGTTAAAATTCCGGTACTTTTTGTTCCAACTAGGATAAAAATTAATTTTAAACTTTAAACAAAAATTTTAAATAGCATATTTCATAACGTACAATTTAACTAGGAAAACAATGGTTTGATTAAATTTTTTTCACTACACTACTATGAGTTCAGCTGTTTTCGTTATGTGTTTACAACCTGCGAAACATCATATTTTACAATGTTGACTGTGAAAAATTTTCGGTTGTAAACAATGTTACTTTCGGTAGTAAATAATAGACAGCTGTTCATAGTGGTGTAGTGAAAATTATCGTTCAAAACTCGAGTGAAAGTGTTTTGTATGTTCTCGACCATTTAAAGTGCTCGACAAGTCTCGCACTTCAAACATATGGTCTCGAACATTCAAAACCCCACTTTACACTCTTGTTATGAAATATACTATTGAAGGCCTCATAGTTCCTTAGCAAATAACCTTCAAACTCGGGTGCACATAACTTCTGCGCCGACAGTAGGTTTATGTTTACTGTCGGCACTAGAGACGCAGTGTTGTAACCCAGCTACTTGGGACAAGTGTTCAGGAGATTTTAGGCGATAGGTTCTGTGCTCGGTCCTCTTAATACAGACACGGCGTCCGCTAAATGATTGCCATCGACGTGGACATTACTAGAGAAGTCTAGGGTGTCCATGTTGGATGGCAGTTAAGGTTCAGATGTTGTTTGGGGAGGAGAACTGAGTATCAGACTTGTCCTTTAGCTGAAAATCAGACCAACACTACGTGGTTCGGATTCCACGTAAAGCTGTAGGTCGGTCGCCCTCCCTATTAGGATATTAATAAATAGTCCTTTCTGAGCTGAGTCAAACACAGATAGTAACAATGTCTACACTAGTTAAACTACATTCATCACACTAATTCAATTCACCCCTCATATTCGCCCATATCTCTAAGATCGGCGTATTAGAAATGAATAAATAAATAAAAATAGTAATATAAAATAGAATTTTTTATTTTTACTTTTTTAATTTTATATTAAAAACTAACATCCATACAACGGCTGTATTTAGCTCATATTTAAGTTGTCGATAAGTATGCTGGTGCGTCCTTCCAATAATATAAGTTTTATTTATTTACATATTTATTTGTTGAGTTTAGAGAAAAAATTTTGATGTAAATTTAGATTATTACTCACGACAAAGGAAGTTTGTCGATATTTATTGCAATAAGGAGATTTAATTTACTATTAAGTGTGTTGTGTTAGTGTCTTTACTTTGTCTAGACCGTCTTTCCAATGAGAGAACACAATATATTACTGGATATTCATAGTGTGGGGAGATAGATCAACACAGATATTTAGTTCGTAACAATATGTGATTTTCGTGAATAGTGAAGTTCGTGATAGTTCGTGAACAATATGATCAACTTCGGGTAACAATATGTGATTTCATCATCTATTAAGTCACCTTTGTGATAAATAAACATATATAATTGTAGAACAGAGGGTCTTAGTTAGTTGTTCTGTTGAAATTATAATTAATTTACCATGATGAAAGGTATATCATTTCAAAATAACCGTTTATGACATAGGTTGTATTTATTTAGTTTTGTTTAAAATAAGGCTGCAGCTTGTTTTTAGAATTTTGAATTTCCGTGTATTTTACTTTAAAATGAGTGGACCAATAAAAAATGAACATTTTTATTTAAATGGCGTTTTTATTTAATGATAAAATCAATTCACAATGATGGATCTTGAAAAGTTAGATACGAAAGTTTTTTTAAAACGTATATTTCTTCAGTTTGTTGATGGTAAGAACAAATAGTAAAATGGTTGAGCAATTCATAGTTTTGAGTTACAGATTATGGAAAATTAAAAAAATGATACAAAAATTAAACTATAAAAATGTTAGGTCACTTCCATTTTAAAGCATGCATAAAGTGAATTTAGTCCGATAAATAATACATTTGATTTAACTGACGACAGGAGTTTAACATTTACAAACCATTCCGAAAAATGTTTTAAGAGAAAACTAGAAACAGATAATTTTAATAAAAATATTATTCTGTATTTACTTTGTGCATAAAAACTCACAATGTTTAACACAAAAACAATTGAGTTGAATACTCAACCTCAATTCATAATGAGTTTAACACTCCAATAACTAATTACTTTATCCTCGTTCGGATGGAATAATTTATTGTTTGAGTGCACGTTCCAT
Organism: Stictocephala bisonia; assembly: GCA_035578905.1. Lineage (NCBI taxonomy): Eukaryota > Metazoa > Arthropoda > Insecta > Hemiptera > Membracidae > Stictocephala > Stictocephala bisonia. The sequence continues at coordinate 207,420 of JAQJVL010000533.1, read as the reverse complement.
ATTAACTCTGACAATTACACACGTACCGAGTTGGTAGATTATATTTTAATTGTTTTAACTATACATATGACGTACAATCAAGGAAATTACATGTATAAATAAAATTTAACTATATAAAGGTGGTTCCAAATTATATTTATCATATAATAATTTTCAGAGTGGTGTTAATTTTTATAAATATAGTAATTTTTAACACGCAATATACTTATTGCTTTATGTAATAAAAAAAAAAAAGAAAAAAAAAAGCAAACACCAGTTGACCATAATCTTGCAGGTATACATTTATACAAGTATATTTAAAGGTCTATTGATTGCGTCTGGATGCTAAGTAAATATTACACTTAGCATATTACATTGAGGTTGTACATTGCCGATCAATACTTGTCTGTACATACTGAACATAGAAGACTGTCGAGTGTAACTTTAGATGCACTTTACATCAACGTCATAAATTTCCAGTTATTTCTTCCTTGTATACACTCAGAAGAATGTTTAGTTGATTGTTTCTTCTAGGTGCTAAGCAGCTTTATATACACTTTACATCAATAACGTAAATTACTAATTAATATCTTACCTGTGTATATTCAGAAGACTGTCGAGTTGATTGTTTCATTTACTCTAAGAAACTTTAGATATACTTAAAAGAAACTTTATATACTTAACATCAATATCGTAAATCGTAAATTAAAATCAATATCTTGCTTGTATATACTCAGAAGATTGTCCAGTTAATTGCTTCGTCTATGTTCTAAGCAACATTAAATAGGCTTTAAATAAAATATCGTTAATTTACATTCAATAGCATGCCTTCATATACTCTGAATATTTTCCAATTAATTGTTTCGTGTAGGCATTAATCAACTTTACATACACGTATCAAATGTTGTGAATTTCTAGTCCATATCTTACCTCTATGTACTCAGAAGATGTTGAGTCTCAGTTCATTGTTTCGTCTAGGTGCAAAGCAACTTTAGATATACGTTACATCAAATATCGTAAATTTACAATCGATAACTTGCCTATATATACTCAAAGGATTTACCAGTTGATTCTTTCGTCTAGTGCTATCCAACTTTAGATATGTTTCGGCTAGGTGCTAAGCAACTTTAGATATACGTTACATCAAATGTCGTAAATTTACAATCGATATCTTGCCTATATATACTCAAAGGATTTACCAGTTGATTGTTTCGTCTAGGTGCTAAGCAACTTTAGATTTACTTTACATCAAATGTCGTAAATTTACAATCGACATCTTGCCTATATATACTCAGAGGATTTACCAGTTGATTGTTTCGTCTAGTGCTAGGCCACTTTAATATGTTTCGTCTAGTTGCTAAGCAACTTTAGATATATGTTACATCAAATGTCGTAAAACTATAATCAATATCTTGCCTATATATACTCAGAGGATTTACCAGTTGATTGTTTCGTCTAGGTGCTAAGCAATTTTAGATATATGTTACATCAAATGTCGTAAAATTACAATCGATATCTTGCCTATATATACTCAGAGGATTTACCATTTAATTGTTTCGTCTAGGTGCTAGGCTACTTTAGATATGTTTCGGCTAGGTGCTAAGCAACTTTAGATATACGTTACATCAAATGTCGTAAATTTACAATCGATATCTTGCCTATATATACTCAAAGGATTTACCAGTTGATTGTTTCGACTAGTGTTAAGCCACTTTAGATATACGTTACATAAAATGTCGTAAATTTACAATCGACATCTTGCCTGTTTAATACTCAGAGGATTTACCAGTTGATTGTTTCGTCTAGTGCTAGGCTACTTTAGATATGTTTCGTCTAGGTGCTAAGCAACTTTAGATATATGTTACATCAAATGTCGTAAAATTACAATCGATATCTTGCCTATATATACTCAGAGGATTTACCAGTTGATTGTTTCGTCTAGGTGCTAAGCAACTTTAGATATGTTTCGTCTAGTGTTAAGCCACTTTAGTTATATGTTGTATCATATGTCGTAAATTTACAATCGACTTCTTGCCTGTATATACTCATAAGATTGTGCAGTTTATTGTTTTGGCTAAGATAATGTAGATACATTTTACATCAATGTAGTACATTTCCAATAAATATCTTGCTTGTATATACTCGGAAGACTGTCGAGTTGATTGATCCGCCTAATACTAAGCAAATTTAGATACACTTTACATACATTTCCAATAAATATCTTGCTTGTATATACTCGGAAGACTGTCGAGTTGATTGATCCGCCTAATACTAAGCAAATTTAGATACACTTTACATACATTCCCAATAAATATCTTGCTTGTATGTACTCGAAAGACTGTCGAGTTGATTGATCCACCTAATACTAAGTAAATTTAGATAAACTTTACATACATTTCCAATTAATATCTTGCTTGTATATTACTAGAAGATTGTTTTTCCTAGATGCTAAGCAACTTTAAATACACTGTACATCAATATCGTAAATGAACCAATTAATATCTTGCCTTTATATATTCACAATATTGTCCAGTTGGTTGTTTCGTCTGAAAGTTTTGATACAGTGAAAGAAATATGTAAATACTTACTGCATCAAGCTAAAAAGCAAAGTTTATATTTACTGAACATTGAAGTTCGTATACGGATAACGCTGTAACCCAACTACTTGGGCTAGGCAAGACATTATACAAGATACTTTAAAGACATTTGAAAAACACTCGGCCTGAATGATAAATTGCTATAGGCTCAGGTAGTACCGGATAGGTGTGGCATTTCGTGCTGGGTGGCAGTTAGTGCTATGGAAAGAACTGAGTCAGGCTGGTCAGTAGAGTAGCAAACCATCCCACTATACCAACCTCACACCTCAGACTACACTCATCACACTTTTTCACAAGACACGTATTTATCTGTACTTATTGACGACTGGTGTCTCAACCATAAATAAAATGTAGAAATAAAAGTATACAATAAGTGGTCACCTTCCGGAGCCCATAAGTTGTTTTATTGTTATTTATTTATAAGACGCCGATCGTCAAGACATGGGCAAATATGGATTTCGAATGAGTGTGATGAGTGTAGATGAGCGAACGTAGTCATTGTTTCAAACTAAGGCTGACTATTCCTTAGAAAGTGTGATTAATTAATAGCCCAATGACAAATGAACAGCCGGTGATTATCAGCTGATCCTTCTCAAAATGTATTGACTCTGATTGAGATCGAATTGAGAACCTTTAGCACATGAAGCTAGGATTGAACCAACTACACTACCGACCAATTTACATAGGATGTAGAGTAAGGGAGAAACTGCATAGTCATTTCCTGTAAATTCTGATAAGTTTATTTTATCTGCAAGGTTGGATAATTGTAAGCGTATGTTTTAACGCAAGCGCCTGTATAAATTAATTTAGCTACAGATAATGTCATATGAAATTGTAACACTGCCTGTAAAATCTTGCTGAAAAAATATGTTTATAACAACATTGAATGGAATAATCTTGAACTCAACTAATTATTAACTACATTTTTATTTCATTTTTAAAGCTGTGCGTTGCCACATGAACGCATAGCCTGGAAGATGCACCCATGTTTGAGTTAATGTCACGTAACTTTTACATAGTTCATCTGTAACTACAATATCTAAATTACAAAACTACATGATACATTTCAAACTAAATTATAAAATTATAGAATCATTTTATTAAAGATATTTTTTTTAAAGAGAGAAATAATAAACAGAAAACAAACATAAAAATAAAAAACTTTGCTAAATATGTTTTCGATTAATAAAAACTATGAATATTATTTTACAATAATATAAAAGTTCTTTACAGCTGATAATAAGGCAATGTAATTTATTGACAGATATTGTTTAGATAAGAGATTGTTATAATTTATGCTTTTAATGTGTGATTTAATATTCACAATTTAAATGTATTCATAAATTTTTATAGTCTTATGAACAAACTATCTCTTGGTATTACAAAAAAATTATTAAAATAAAAATCTTCTATTTCAAAACAAAGACCATCCTTCTAAGACAGTTGATTGCTTTTCCGAAACATATTTTCCAGAGTAAGAACAACATGTGCAGTTCTGCCAACGTGTTCTCTCACCTGAGACTCCACACAACAACCTGGTGGTATATACTGTCATGATCTATTTCACACTCCATGAATTATACATTTGCCAACTCCAATTTGAAAACTATTCCGAATCTAATAAAGCCCAACCCTGATTGCTTTCGTTGAATAAGAAATAATACACTTTATCAACACCTTACATTCTTACATATGAGACGCCGACACAACGTTGTTGGTATTTTAAGGCGAATATGAATGGTTATATTAGTGTGGATGAGTGTAGTCTGGTTACTAACTGAGTTCAACTGTTCCTCAGAAAGGACAATTTATTAATAGCCCAACAGCCAGGGCAACTAACGGACCTGCAGCTTTACGTGGAATCCGAACCAGCTGGTCTGATTTTTAGCTAATTGACAAGCCTGATACTCAGTTATTTCCCCCACACAACATCCGCACAATGATTACCACTCAACATGGACACCCCAGACTTCTCTAGTAGAGTCCACGCCGATAGCAACCATCAAGCGGATGCCATGTCGGTATTAAGAGGACCGAGCATCCTAACTATCGCCTACAATCTCCCAAACACTTTGTTCCCATGTAGCTGGGTTACAACACTGTGCAATATCTCAAGTTTCCACGAATTATTTCCCATAATTCTGGTACTGGACAAACTTACAAATATTTTGTAATCCTATTTCTGGCCTAGTGGCTTACACCGCTGTAGGTAACGGTGGTTTACGCTTAGATAATTTGAGTGACTTTCTGGTCGTGGGAGATGTTCCGAATGGTATGTTAGGCGTGGGTGGAGTTTTATAGATACCAGAGAATATTTGTTAGCGTTACTCATGGGAGGTTTATGTTGCTCAGCAATGTGCTTAAGTCTACAACTATTTTATAACCTCATCCCACCCTGTAGCTAGATGTCACCTCCATGCATGTGCAGCTTATGCCACACGGGAATAAAACTCAGCGGTTGATAGTAAGGTAAAAAGAACACAAAACATTTTGTAAATGGTCGATCTCGAGTAGTTCCCAAGCAGTGGAGGTGGTGTGTTCACTATGATGAGTTCAAAACAGTCAACAATATGTATTAGTTTATAATTGTTATTGTAGAAACTCACTACTTATATTTTTGAGGGATTGGTAAGTTTCCAGGCTGTACTCCGCGAGAATCGTTAGATGATATGTAATTGTCAGTTCTGTTTTTGTTATATTTGCATTCACAAATGTAATAACAGAACAAATAAACTTTATTTGTATTTCGTTATGTACACGTTGAATAGGGACGGATCAAGTAAGTATTCCTGAGGCACCCGTAAATTTAGGTCAGATCCATACAATTTGTTTTGTATGTATATTGTGCATATAAAGTGTGACTATTATGTCTGGAAACACACAAACATTTTCTTTATTAATCGAAATAGAAAATCGAAAATTTTACAGTCTCTATAGGTTTTAGGAACCTACTTTAGGGACAAATGTGTTGTTATTTCACAATAACGGGGGACGTCCAGTTGAGGGTATCTTCAATAATATTTATGAAAGCCTATAACCTTGTGATACATCACTTTAAAGGTTATAGTTAACTGAGTTTAATACATATCTAAGTAATCACTATATCAGAAAATTAAGTATTGAATATTTGCTGATGCTAAAAAATTTAAATTTACTTTCATTGTCAAACTGAAGAATGAAGACAGTTCAAACATTTACTATGACACCAAATAGTGCTGAAAAGTTAGTGTAAAGACTTTTCTAACATCATAAATTGTTTTTATTTTTATGAGAAATTAATAAAATAAATCATTGTTTACACACTTCATTGTAATAAACCTGTATCAAAATTGTACAAATAAAACCAGTTCAAAATGAAAATTTTGTTTTATATCAACTAAAAATTAAAAAAATTGTTAGGAAATTTACTCTAACACATTACTGTGGCAAGAACCAAGTTAAAATTAGATTGTTGAACGTCACCAATTTCCAATATTGAATGTCCTATATTATCTGGTACAGTGATTTCCTAGAGATACGTTTTGTGGCATTCAATTAGATTTACTATAAACTTTAAAGAGATGCATCACAAAGTACAGGCTTCTTTAAAGACTATCGTAGATACCCTTAACAGAACGACCTCCGTTATTGTGAAATGACAAACATGATTCCAAAACATAGATACTCAATCTTTATCACGGTTATAAAAGTTTCCAATTTATATTTCGAATAATAAATAATATATTTATGTATTTCCAGACATAGTAGACACACCTGGTTCTGTTGTTTTGCTTGTAATTATAAATGCCTGCCCTAAATTTATTTTAAATGTACTTAGATTAAGATAGTATTAGTACCGACTTAGGACTTAGTATTTAGCTGTAAAATGACGTTGTCAATGCTGTACCACAGTTTTACGACAGTAAAGGATTATTATTATTACCTATATTATCCATAAATAATAATACTCACCTAAAGATTGTTAATATATTCATACATACTTGTTTATATTATTTATTAATTGACTTAAGATATATAAATTCGAAGTGGACATTATAGTTAAGAATAGATCGATCGTAGATGAGAAGCTACCAATAAACTCGGCCCAGGCTCAATCAGTAATTTACCTCTGTACTCACGTTACTAGTGATCCAACGTGCCTACAGTTGTAATAGGTTTATACCTGAGGGAGACTGTCTGTGACTGATGTATATCACTCGCAACTCATCACTCACGCAACTCACCACTAACTCATTGGTTGAACGATACATAAAGGAGTTGTACTAAACAAAACTGAACACATACAATTCTTTTATATAATACGTTGGATACAAAATATAATACATGTATTACCTATAAATCGGTAGTATATAATAGTTTATGAGTTGAAACGAGCCCATCCTTCTTCTCAATTCATATCGGTTTGCACTATCTCATATTACTTATGGAGGTTACACCTGACTAACTGTATTTTACTATAGCTAACCACGCTATAATGCACCCTATTTGCTGCGCTAGACCGAAAAGCTAATGTGAAAACAGCTATGATATCATGTTGTCAGGGAATTGGAATCATGTGATCGGTCAGTAGTACTGACACTCCTCACAAACGACTGTTCCAGTGGCAGAAATACTAATATGCAACCTGGTTACTAGGCTAAACCAGCAATAAAATAACGATTAAGGAATCTTAAAATGACTATAAATAAACTAAAAAATAATACATACAATTTATGTTCAATAATCAAATATGCTAAAAGAATTTGATAAAAAAAGCCTCATATTAGGATATAGATTTGATAAAAGATAGTGGAAGGAAGGAAATATATCGTATAGTTTATAATGTAAAAATGCCCTTCCAAGTATGGATTTCCCTTTTTTTTGGAGGACAAGTCCATGACCGTTTCGTGGGCTTAACGGCTTAACTTTATATGTGATCAAGGTTGATATTGACAAAACGGTTTCAGCAGTGATAAATCGAAAAACTGATCAAATAATTCACAAATGGCTACTCATCTAGCCACCATGAAAATCTTTTTATAAGGATTTCCCAAGTGTGCTATTTTATGGAGAAAATCAATATTTTTTATGTTTAAAGTAATTGTATTTTAAATTAGGTTATATTTATCTAAACAGCGCGAGTATACTATTAGTAAACACATTATTTTTTCCACTGTCATTTGAAAAAAATAAAAATAAAAACTGACCCCTACCAGCCGGATCCTGTCCTATGACTTGCAACAAAAGCTTACCGTTACCAAACAGTGCTCAATAATTGCTAATCTCACCCGGATTGTCTGTTAAACGCATATACGATACATATAACATTTAAAAATAAAAAAAAAACATCATTACAATTTTATTTATTTTTCAAGTACTAATATGTTTATTGTTAAATACGACCATTTAAGAAATATTGATTTGAGTCAATTACTTATAAGTAAACTTCAAATCATATCTTATCATAACACTGTATTGCAAACATCCAAGCAAATAAATTATAATTGACAGAATATGTTGCTTATTCCTGATTGACTTAAATAAGTATGTGGAAATAAATTTAGTTTAAAACGTAGAAATAAATATAAGAAATAATCTTGTTTTAATAAAAAGTGTTATTTAAGTAAACAAAATATGTTTAATTTTAGAACTTAGGCTAAAGCGGCCGTTGTCATAACAAGAATCTATATTTTCCGGTGCCAACCACGTCAAGATGCTATACACTGAGGACGCCACATCACAGCATGGGCGAAACTTTAGGTTACCTTGTACATAATGTAGATAGTACCTTGACGCGGTTGTCACCGGAAAATATAGATTCTAGTCCAAATATGTTTACTTTCCTTCATTATGACATCATCAAAGGAAGAATTCACAAATGTAGGGGTCTCTATCCAGTAAGTAGTTACCATATTTAATTTCAAGTTCACCCATCACCGGTCATATCAAACTTTTCTCCGTATTAATCATAATGTTATTTTATGGCTTTATTCGTCAAAATCAGCCATAATCTGCAAATATATTATCTTTGGAATAAATTCTTCATTTAGTTAGTATTTTGTTTTAAGTGTCCCCATTTAGATTTTTCCTTGCCTTTATAATACTGATAGTATTGCTAAAAACATATATGCCAAATACTAATTTAACTACGTAATGTTAAATCCGTTTGATTTTTAAAATTAAATAAAAATTAAACATGTTAGAAGTATACATGAATTATATTGTTAATACATGGAATCAGTAATGTTTTATTTGCTGTAATCAAATTCACAATTTAGTTTTTTTTCTTCTCTATCTACGCTACTGGCATTGTTTTTACAGTCTTCAAACGTTAGTAAGGGATAACGATTCGAACACTTTAAGCAAATTGTTAAGTGGACGTCTAGTGGTTTGAACCCGTGACCCTCTGCATATGCAGCTGAAGTGCTAACCCCTAGGCAAGCAAGACACCCTCTAATAGTACTCTAAAAGGGGGTTTGTTTTTTAAATAAACGTGGTGGAAGTAACTGGGTAAAGGTTTAAGCGAACGATACTGTTACGAGATTCATTACACTTATCAGTGCCGTGACAAAAACGATGACTTCTGCAGTGATTAATGGAAAAACTAATCAATCAATTCACAAATGGATACTCATCTAGCCACCATGAAAATCCTTTATATTAGGTTTTCCCAAATGTGCTAATTTATGGGGAAAAAATCTATATTTTTTATATTTAAAATGATTATTTTTGTAAATTAGGTTATATTTATCAAAACAACGCAAGTACACTATTAGTAAAAACATTATTTTCTCCACTGTCATTAAAAAAAAAAAAAATAATAATAATAACTGGCCCCTACCAGCCGGGTTCCAGCCTATGACTCATAACATGTAACAAAAGCTTACCGTTATCAAACATTGCTCAACATTTGCTAATCTTACCCGTTGTCTGTTAAACGTTTATACGATAGCTTGTCTGTTTCTACTAATTTATAATATGATTTAGGCTATTTGGTTATTTTTATGTTTATAATACTGTTAAGTATTGTTGTATTATTATACAATTTGGTTTATTATTGTTGTTATATAGGCCAGCAATTATTATATTTAATGTTTTGTGTGTGTGGTTTTGTGTGTGTGTGTGTGTGTGTGTGTGTGTGTGTGTGTGTGTGTGTGTGTGTGTGTGTGTGTGTGTGTGTGTGTGTGTGTGTGTGTGTGTGTGTGTGTGTGTGTGTGTGTGTGTGTGTGTGTGTGTGTGTGTGTGTGTGTGTGTGTGTGTGTGTGTGTGTGTGTGTGTGTGTGTGTGTGTGTGTGTGTGTGTGTGTGTGTGTGTGTGTGTGTGTGTGTGTGTGTGTGTGTGTGTGTGTGTGTGTGTGTGTGTGTGTGTGTGTGTGTGTGTGTGTGTGTGTGTGTGTGTGTGTGTGTGTGTGTGTGTGTGTGTGTGTGTGTGTGTGTGTGTGTGTGTGTGTGTGTGTGTGTGTGTGTGTGTGTGTGTGTGTGTGTTAATTCTCTAATATTTTATTGTTTCAGTAGGCCTAAATGTACAAACATAATTATCAGTTAGATGTATATTTTTTTTATTTGTTATTAAATAGGTAGATAATTCATTTATATCTGATACATATCTTATTTTACATATTGATATTTTAAAATATATGTTTTTTTCTCAATTATTTGAATCTCCCATCAACAAAACATACAAAATAAAATTATTGTAATATTAAAAAAAATTAATAGTAGCAAGAAAACTACTGGTACAATAAACATTATAAAATATTAAAACGTAAAAAAATTATAATTTGTTTATGTATTTGTAACCATACAATATTTCATTGTTGGTTGTTAAGCTTTTCTTTTTTTATACATTATTATTTCTAAAAATGTAGTAAATATAATTAGTATATCTCTCATTTAGCTTTAAGCTAAAGGGATAAATAAGTAAACTGTATAAGAAAAATATATTGTAAATGCAAAGTTATGAATAAATAAAGTTATGAAGTTGCCTTGTTTAAGCCCTATATCAGGAGTAATACTCTACCCCTTTCATTGTAGCTCTAAATCACAATCCTGGCTGATCATTTTTTATCTTTATACTCATCACCCATACTTTCCCTGAAACACCTGAACCTATTCCAAAAGGTAAACTTACACATTTTTCTCACCATGAAGCACATTACCACTAGAGTATAATGTTTTCGACTTTTTCGAAATTTTCGACTTCACACACACACACACACACACACACACACACACACACACACACACACACACACACACACGCACGCGCCCATCCTCTTTTATGAATGGGGGAGATGTGTGGCTGTCGCATTGTCATAGACCACATGGAACTGCCACTGCTATTTATGCAGCTATCGAAAGTCGTAGGAGCACATTTAAAAAATACACACACATTTTATTAATTTATTTATTACAAATCTGTACTCACATATTTTACATCAAACAATTTTTCATAAAATTTCGTGAAATAATACAGCAAAAATACAGTCTATTCAACTTTTTAAGGCGGTTTTTCAATATTTTAAAATAAAACTGTTAAACTTAACATTTTACTGGGTATATTTTTTATTTGTTTTTGAAAATGTTCGTACATTTTACTTTAACAACTACTGTTATGGTTAGTTCAATAAAAACAGCTGTAGTTTTTTTTATTTAAAGATTTTTTTAGCCAAATTTGTAACACTTATTATATAAATTGATGTTTACAATTTTCATAAAAGAAATTTGATATGGTAACTAAATATGCACTAATTATATTTAAGGATTGGTGAAAGGGCAATTATTAAAAGTACCTTTAGCATACCTTGGACTGTATTATAGGCCTACTATTGGTCCAACTGCCCTGATTTCAAAGGGGTATCAAATGAAACTCTCATCTCTAGTCCACACACTGTATTATCCAAGTTTCATATAGGTATATTATAACTTTTGGTCACCTTTTTAGTCTGAAAAGGTTTAAGTTGATTTAATATTGATGACAAATTAATTTTTCACTTTATAAAATAATTACTATTGAATCTGAATGTAATATTATTTAAACCAACCGACTTATTATTCCAAGTAGCTCTAAGTGGGTGGATATGAAATAGATCACTCCTAAATAAAATAGATTTAAATCTCAGTTCAAACTACATGATTGTTCGTATATGAATAAAAGGTTAGAAATATGTTGGAATTTAACTAACTATTTGTCAAGTATCAAAATATATTTGAATCCTTTTTTCAAAATATTACGATAAAATTGTAACCATCAATGAGGTTTCAAGCATTTTTTTTATTTATATTTTTCTATAATAGTCCTTTTCGTACAACTAAAAATCTGTTCTATAGTTTCATTAAACTACATTTGTGATTTATTGTTTTAAAGGACGCCGAAACATTCTCAATGTGTTGGTCAGATTATATTTAATAAGATAATGAGAAACACTCTAAAATATCACGGAAAGAAGTAAGAACCACTCCAGAGTTTGGTTTTGTTCCAATTATTATTATTTAATATCTACACAGTGGATAATCCAACAAATCAATCTAGAACATTCGTATATGCCGATGATATGTTTTATTTTGATTCTCTTAAGATCAAAATGACTAATTTGCGTAATACACTTTCCTGCAACCATACCACTCTACAAAAATATATACTTGTAAGAAAGGCTTCAGTTACTATAAGCTAGAAGACTTTCAGGTGAGACTTGTCACATTGAGAAAACTCTAGTCGTTCTATGTCAAATCACAAGAATTTACAGTAAATTTTACTAACTAACACAATGGTTAACTTTAATTTGTCATCTGCTTTCCCAGTCGCATGGCATTAGATCAACATTTCAAATTATGTACCATTCTTTAGCCATGGAAATCTCAAGGGTGACGGACCAGTTACCTGGATATTGTTGTTCGATTAGAACCGACCAAGGGGGTGCGTGGCTTTTTAAGATCTGATTCTAGACGTAAACATCTACTATTAGATATTCCTGATAGCTCTGCTGGGTTTGTTTCATAAGCTAGCTGCTTGAGAGACTTATATACAACTGGACCTTTCATCTCTTATCAGCACTATTCCAATGGAACAATGGATTTAATTGTTGTAATTAGGTCCTAGCATTAACATATTTTCATTCAGGCATTGTTGAAAAGTTCTACAGTTTTATTGATCTCTCAGAAGCTTTTGGAGGATAAGAGTGCTCATGAAATTATAGAATCTCATACCTTAACATCTATCTCTTTTTGCAGCTTATAAACTTTATATTAAAAGATCGTTTTGTAAATTTTGGCACGAAGGATAGTAGTTTCAGACAGTTGCATAAACCACCCCTTGGATCGGTTTTTGGTCCGATTTTTTTTAATGATCTATATGTTGCAACACAACATAGAGTCGAACGCATGACGAAATCTATCCTTAGATCATACTTTTATGCTCTCAAATACCATTTTATTAAGTGAAAGCTAAAACTACTTAAAAGTTTAAAAACTGGAATAAATAGACCACTTAAGTCTTAATAACAGAATGGCTAACTACAGACGTAGAAGGGGTTGATAAAAAATTAAATAGAACAATGAGAGTAATAAGTGATACACAAGTTTGTACACCTCTCCAGAGGCTGCATGTACTGTGTAATATTACCCCTCCTGACGTAAGAACAAACATATTCTAACGAAAGAGTAAAAGAAAATCTTGACCAGTCCCAAACTGCCCAGTTTACAAGACAGCATTAACGAGTAAGTCGTTAAAGTACCGTAAGCCACCCCTTACGAACATCACTCTTTTAAAAAGTAGTACTTTTTTAGCAAATACCTGCTGGTCGACGGTCCAAGAGACATTTAATGGACTACAAAAATCCTGTTAAAAGATCCATTTGAAGAACCACTAATTAACCGCTTCCATACTGGCGTTGATCGGAGTAACTTTACATTACAATGATGGCAAACAGAAAATCACCCTTGTGATTGTGGATCAGATGAACAACGTCGTTAACGACCACCCTTGTGACTGTGGATCAGATGAACCACGTCGTTAACGACCACCCTTGTGACTGTGGATCAGACGAACAACGTTGTTAACGACCACCCTTGTGACTGTGGATCAGATGAACAACGTCGTTAACGACCACCCTTGTGACTGTGGATCAGATGAACCACGTCATTAACGACCACCCTTGTGACTGTGGATCAGACGAACAACGTTGTTAACGACCACCCTTGTGACTGTGGATCAGATGAACAACGTCGTTAACGACTATCCTTGTGACTGTGGATCAGATGAACCACGTCATTAACGACCACCCTTGTGACTGTGGATCAGATGAACAACGTCGTTAACGACCACCCTTGTGACTGTGGATCAGATGAACAACGTCGTTAACGACCACCCTTGTGACTGTGTATCAGATGAACAACGTCGTAAACGACCACCCTTGTGACTGTGGATCAGATGAACCACGTCGTTAACGACCACCCTTGTGACTGTGGATCAGACGAACAACGTCGTTAACGACCACTCTTGTGACTGTGGATCAGACGAACAACGTCGTTAACGACCACCCTTGTGACTGTGGATCAGATGAACCACGTCGTTAACGACCACCCTTGTGACTGTGGATCAGATGAACCACGTCGTTAACGACCACCCTTGTGACTGTGGATCAGATGAACAACGTCGTTAACGACCACCCTTGTGACTGTGGATCAGATGAACAACGTCGTTAACGACCACCCTTGTGAATGTGGATCAGATGAACCAAGTCGTAAACGACCACCCTTGTGACTGTGGATCAGATGAACAACGTCGTTAACGACCACCCTTGTGACTGTGGATTAGATGAACAACGTCGTTAACGACCACCCTTGTGACTGTGGATCAGACGAACAACGTCGTTAACGACCACCCTTGTGACTGTGGATCAGATGAACAACGTCGTTAACGACTATCCTTGTGACTGTGGATCAGATGAACCACGTCATTAACGACCACCCTTGTGACTGTGGATCAGACGAACAACGTTGTTAACGACCACCCTTGTGACTGTGGATCAGATGAACAACGTCGTTAACGACTATCCTTGTGACTGTGGATCAGATGAACCACGTCATTAACGACCACCCTTGTGACTGTGGATCAGACGAACAACGTTGTTAACGACCACCCTTGTGACTGTGGATCAGATGAACAACGTCGTTAACGACTATCCTTGTGACTGTGGATCAGATGAACCACGTCATTAACGACCACCCTTGTGACTGTGGATCAGATGAACAACGTCGTTAACGACCACCCTTGTGACTGTGGATCAGATGAACAACGTCGTTAACGACCACCCTTGTGACTGTGGATCAGATGAACAACGTCGTAAACGACCACCCTTGTGACTGTGGATCAGATGAACCACGTCGTTAACGACCACCCTTGTGACTGTGGATCAGACGAACAACGTCGTTAACGACCACCCTTGTGACTGTGGATCAGACGAACCACGTCGTTAACGACCACCCTTGTGACTGTGGATCAGATGAACCACGTCGTTAACGACCACCCTTGTGACTGTGGATCAGATGAACCACGTCGTTAACGACCACCCTTGTGACTGTGGATCAGATGAACCACGTCATTAACGACCACCCTTGTGACTGTGGATCAGATGAACAACGTCGTTAACGACCACCCTTGTGACTGTGGATCAGATGAACAACGTCGTTAACGACCACCCTTGTGACTGTGGATCAGATGAACAACGTCGTTAACGACCACCCTTGTGACTGTGGATCAGATGAACCAAGTCGTAAACGACCACCCTTGTGACTGTGGATCAGATGAACCAAGTCGTAAACGACCACCCTTGTGACTGTGGATCAGATGAACAACGTCGTTAACGACCACCCTTGTGACTGTGGATTAGATGAACAACGTCGTTAACGACCACCCTTGTGACTGTGGATCAGATGAACAACGTCGTAAACGACCACCCTTGTGACTGTGGATCAGATGAACAACGTCGTTAACGACCACTCTTTGCGACCTTTTCCTAGGGTGCTAGCAAGGAAGACTGTAATTGGCTAAGGAGTTAGATTTGGCTTTGTGACAGAAAATCTAGTTATCTAACTTCTCACGACATGAGTAGTTTGTACCTAAATACTTAGTTTTTTATTTATTTTAATAATAATAATAAGTGAATTTCAGGATGTTTTACTCAACAACTATTTTAACTTTAGAAATATTCAATACAAGGATATGACTTTATTTTATTCTCTAACTATAAGTTTTAAGGATGAAATGTAAATGTCACTGTACTATTTCACCAATTCTGTGCTCATCCGGTATCATATTGCATTTTCATTTAATTAAGTTTAACATTTACCCTCAGTTTATCAGTGCTACCTCTTTTATAAGAGTTTTAATATAATTTAATAATCTGTAATAATATCCTGAAAAAACCCTCCTGGGAAAACAAAATCTCATAATCTTAATTTGACGATTCACTCCAAAGCAACAATTATTAAAAGTACCTATGACTCTATTTATACAGTCACTTGCTTAATAACTATACACGTTTTTCATGTAGCATACTTTATTTTAATATATAAATTATGCTGTAATTGCTAAAGAAAAACATTTTTTTAGTAATTTTTACAGTCATATGTATTAAAGTAATCTCTCAATTAGAATGGTGTATTAGTGGTACATATATTGTGTATCTTTGCACAACTCCAGCTAATCTGGCATACACAAGAAACGGGAAGAAAAACAAAACCTACAATTTTTAATAGTAATGTGAAATCCGTTCTTTTATTCATTATTATTCATCTCTAAGATGCCGATCGTAGAGATATAGGCGAATATGAGGAGTGAATGAGTGTGATGAGTGTAGATGAACGAGTGTAGTCATTGTTACTATCTGAGTTCGGCTTAGCTCAGAAAGGACTATTTATTAATAGCCCAATAGCCAGGGCAACTATGGAACCTACAGCTTTACGTGGAATCCGAACCTCGTAGTGTTAGTCTTATTTTCAGCTATCTGACAAGTCTAATACTCCATCAGTGTATGTTGAAAGTTGAGTACCCCCTACACTCTCCCCTACAGCTCTCCCCTACACAACATCCGAACCTTGACTACCATTCACACTTGACTACCATAACACGGACACTCCAGACTTCTCTAGTAGTGTCTACGTTGATGACAACCACTGAGCGGACGCCGTGTCGGTATTAAGAGAACCGAGCATGGAACCTATCGCCTACAATCTCCCAAACACTTTGTCCCCAAGTAGCTGAGTTACAGCACTGCGCCACCAGTGCCGACGGTGCCAAACCTTGAAAATTATAAAGCCCATTAGTTTCTATCAATAAATGTATAAGAAGAACTCTAAAAATTTACTGGCCTAACAATATTTAAAACGCTGAGTTGTGGCGAAGGTGTAACCAAGATCCTGTTGTGGAGACGGTAAAGAAAAGAAAATATGGTTGGATAGGACACACTCTGGTGAGATCTATAAACATGATAAGTAGACAAGTACTGAACTGGAACTTGCAAGTAAAAAGGAAGAGAGGAAGACCCAGACAGACGTGGCGAAGGATAGTGGAAAGAGGGAAGGAGGG
The DNA here is from genome assembly GCA_035578905.1 of Stictocephala bisonia. NCBI lineage: Eukaryota > Metazoa > Arthropoda > Insecta > Hemiptera > Membracidae > Stictocephala > Stictocephala bisonia. The sequence goes on along the minus strand of JAQJVL010000533.1, from coordinate 190,279 downwards.
AAGACCTGGGGAGAGATGAAGTGTTTAGCGCAGAACAGAGTCCAGTGGAGGTCCTTCGATGCAGCCCTACGTCCCCCTAGGGATTAAAGTAAATAAGCCAAGTAAGTTATTAGTGTTTATGTACTTTGTTAGTGTACCACGCATCGCTTTATTATATCTACCAGATATTTTTTCAGGAACTGATTTATTTAAAAAAAATTTTAAATATACAAAGGTATATTTAAAATATGTGTTTATTAAAATTCTTAATAATTATAAAAAAATTAATTCCCTCTTTACTTCAATTTTCTTAATAGTTTATATGGGAAATTATTAGTAAACCTGTTTATGTTGTACTCGGTTGTTGATTTTTAATGACAAATTCGTTAAAATAATAAGAAAGGAATAACACAAAAACATTGAATAGTGGAACATTGTATGGTTTATAACCCTTGTAATTAATTAGTCGCAAACTATGTTTATTACAGTACGATTGTCCATAAACTACATTGGAAATGTGATTAGTCGAAATGGAGCAGTTTGTGTGAAATAATGCCAGTGTACAGTGTGCGGTTTACTAACAGTGCTGCCATAACCAACACACTAGCTTCAGTGAATTTCCCAACTCTGCTAGGGAACGTTCTATTTAGAAATTGTTTCCGGGTAAATACAACAAAACAACTTGGATTATATTCATTTTATATACAATTTATTTATATACATTTTGTATTCTTGTCATATATTAGTAAAAACATGAAGCAATCTCTCACAAAGCTAAATCCAATCCTGCCTCCTAAATTTAAGACCTGTCTCATTGATTCAATTAATGCTAGCTCCATAAAACAGCCCAAGGGGCACTATCTCAAAATGTGATCCATTGTTTGGGTACTCACCGAAATTGCATGACTGATTTAGTGTCAATCCCCATTTATACTTATAGTAGTTACATCTGCCCACGCAAGTTACTACGTTGTAGTAGTACTAACAAATTGACCTGTCCTCGAAGAGTAGAACATGTAAGATACAATTTTTTTTTTCATTTTTCATTTATAAGACGTCGATCGATAGATATGGGTGAGTATGAGGAGTGAATGAGTTTGACTTAGCTTAGAAAGGACATTTAAAGGACAGTACAACATTTCGGACAGTGAAGAGCACCGCTTCAAACTAGCTATAAAATATCATTTAAATTAGCACTGTTAAAACTAAAATCATGAATGAAATATTCTTTCTTAAGATTTTAATACAAACATTTACATTTAAACAATTTGGTGATGACAACTTGACGTTAAAACAGTTAGAAATAAATTATTTCTTAGACATTAGTCCTATAACGTAAGCTAACAAACATTTCTTTATATTTCAAGCTGTCAATTATTTTCTCCAAAATCCAGCAATATCACGTTTTATTTTAATGGAAAAAGCTAATTCAAGAAGATTCTGGATTGCATCGTAGCTGGTTAAAAAGCAGTCTTCAAAAGAATAACACGTGGAACAATTTATTTAATAACATAGCAAATAAATTGAATAATAAAAATGTCAGGAAAATTGAACAGTATATTACTTTAAAAATTAATTTACAAATAAACTGATGCCATAAAAAAGCATTTGGAATCTAATTAGTTTAATTGAATTTACCAATTCTTCACAGTTACATCCATGCAGATAATTAAATATGACGCATGACTGTTTTTATTTTAATTGAATAATAAGTGAATTAGAGTTCTCTCTAAAAGAGTTCTGCTGTTAAATGAAGAAAAATGAGTGCATATAAGGGAAAGGAATAAAACACTAACTTACAGTTTAGTATGTTTGCAACTGCAATAAATTATAACCTTTTGCTGCTTAGCTTCACACCCAACATAACGTTTCTACAAATATGGCACACATTTTTCCTTTATTCCAGTGAAATATGAGATAAAATAGATATTTTTTTAGATCTGTGGTACCATTTTTTAATTAATTTTTATTTTATTATTTATATTTTAATTTTATTTAAATTCCTATTTATATACTATTAATCTCTGATTCCGAAAGGCGCCAGTGACACTGGATTTGTGTTTGGTCAACTCCTTCGTTATTTTCTAACTATTCAAGTCCATCATAAATGTACGGTTGGGTTTTGAAGCCGAATATGATATTTATATTTTATTTTAAAGGAGGGTTTAATATTGTTTTCAAATGTTAATATTAGCTCCCTACAAATAATTACTTTATTGTTTACTGTTGAACATAAGATATAGTGAAATTCGCTTCGTAAATACTCTTACACACGTGTAAGGTTTTTAAATTTTAACAATAGAATACTCATAAAATTGTTATATAACATTTATTATTAATTATTAAAATATCAATAATAAAACTGAGTTTTTATTTACAAATTCTAGGTTTAATTGCAACTTTTAAAATTTGATGTGTTTGAATTATGTTAAACAAGTTGGTGTTATTTATTAAATTCAGTCTTAAAAACAAAGCTAAAATTTAACCTAAAATGGAGAAATAAGTTATAATCGTACAAAAATTATTGCCATAATGTCTAAATTAGGATGATTCATAATGTATGCAAGCCCAACTGCTTTTTGCCATTTTAGAGAATTCAATTCCCAAGCGCAACCAAATAACAGCTTAGCTTCTGTAGCCCAAGCCGTGATCGTTTATCGACAGTTGGACATAGCACGGCATTCAAAACGTGATTTAACTACACGGCTGTAAGGTGGAACTTGCATCACGCCTGGATCTGAAGGCGTCCTATGACAAGTGTTTATCCTTGTGAAAGACAATTTTATTAAAAATAGACCTTTACACTAGTAGATATATTTTCAAGATAAATAAAATAGATATAAGTCGAATCCGTATAGCAATACTGAAGGTATTTCACTATTTAAGTCGTTTAATATGTACATAATAGATTAATCGATTAATTAAGTGTGGTTTATATATACATACATACATATATATATAATTTCAAGCTGCATTTGAATTAATTTCATGCGACACACTCTGATGAAAGATTGACTATTGGTGTAAAGTCAGCGTCATTAAACCTAATTTAAACCGTTACAGTGTAAATTTGTATAACCACGGTCTTGTTATTTATTAGGTTAAATGTACTATATATGATTGCTTTAACTTTCTACTGCATGAAAACGAAAAAGTAGTTTATTCAATATCGTTGCTTTTAGCTATGAGAAAAATTAATTATTATAATCTTATGCTTTATTGACACACATATAACAAACAAACTTAACAAATCCACACAAAAAATCAGCTGCTTTAGTTCAAACACATGTTTTTTCTAGGGGAAGACCACTAGACGACTCGTTTTTATAGTGGGGGAGGGGAGTATTACCACAGTCAATCTTTGCCACCCCATACATAATAGTGATTTTACGCCTACGTTGCGCATGTTTACAATATTTTTACATTTAATTTCAATATAAACGCAAAACATTGTTGAAAATTAAATTACAGCAAATTGTAACTATAGCTTTGTGTCATATTCCATTACGTAGAATTATTTTTTAAATTGTTATACCTAGTTTGCGATGTTGCTCAGTGATGTGGGAATTGTACAATCATCAGTTGGATTTTCAAAGAACTTGATATTGCTTCCATTAAGTAGTGTTATTTTTACAAAACCTAAGTTTTGTATTAACACATTTTAAACATCAAAATTTTGAATTATCATTTAGAGTATAATATTCGTTTTATCAATATTTTTAAAACTTAATAGACCAAATAATGATTTAATTCTTAAATTATTTGTCATTTTAACTTAATTACGAGGAAAGTTCTATTTTTTACTTAAAAATTACATCAGGTGAACATGTTCAAAATTTCATTAGTTTTACCACTTGCTAAATTGCTCGTTTTTCCTTTTCAACCTTATATTTTCAGGGAGTTACATTATTATGAAGACTGTGCAATACATTGAAAATGTCATTATATAAAGAATTTGACTTCTCTTAAAACCAGGGTTATAATATTTACAATATAAATCAACATAACCAGTTTAATTTACAAAATGTATTAATTTATTAAAACAATAAGACAACCAAATATTTGCTAAAGACTGACTCAGAAGTAAAAAAAGATTATAATATTAATACACCGTAAGAATGCCTTTATGGATATAATGCATAAAGAAGTAATAAAAATTGCATATCGCGACTGTAAGTTTAACGACAAAATATCTTCCGAAACTTAAGTCACATTATGAAGACTACTATAAATAAAATGTTGAATCTAACTTTTAACATTTCTGCTTTTCAAGTTAGAAGATGGATAAGACAGATTTGTATTGTTGGTCTATAAAGCATGCCTTTTATATTATTTATACTAATATTCTAAACTCATTAACCAAATTTTCCTTATGAGGGGATGGGGTTTTGTGACTCTCCTCACTGTTAGGAGATGAATATTAATATATATTGTTTCAAAATAGTAAAAAAAAAAAACTTAATTTCGTGTTGTTTTTGTCATAATAAAAACAAATCAATATTATTTATTTTAATATTTTATTTTAAATGCTGATTAATTAAACACATGCACAGTAATTAAACTATCATTTCCTTCCACCTATGTTGGTCACTTTAAAGGAAACAAATTCTAACTTAAAACTAATATTTTTAGTTATATTGTATTAAGAATTTTCGAAGTTATTTCATGGTTATAGTAAGTTTCGACATTAAAGGATTGTTTCAATATTAAGGAATATTTATTAAATTGATGAAACGAAGCATACGATTTCTTATAGACCTAAATGCGATTAATTTAAAGTTACTGTCATACAGAATTGTTAGTAATTCTCCTGCACGTGGCGTCGCATTAACGATCAAGTTGAATCCACAAAGGAACTTGTTTGGGAGCGCGCGCGCACGCACGCACGCACACGCACGCACGCACGCACGCACGCACGCACGCACGCACGCGCACACACACACACACACACACACACACACACACACACACACACACACACACACACACACACACACACACACACACACACACACACACACACACACACACACACACACACACACACACACACACACACACACACACACACACACACACACACACACACACACACACACACTTACTCACAAAACCAACTCTGCAAAAGTATACTAGGGACATGCATACTTAGTTACGACAATATTATACAGTAGATATAATTTTTTTAATCTCATTTTCGAACCACTTAAGACAAGAATTGTAAAATTTTACATAAGTTTAAAGTAAACTTTGGTTTCAAAAACTGCTTTAAAGTAAAGTATCTTGGTAAAATTCCGAATTGATTATCCAAGGTTGTGGGACCTTCTTCAGAGAATAAATATTTTAAAGTATATATTAAGTTTATTATTGTAATATTAATAATTTAAACCATATATTATTAAAATTATATTTTTATAAATAATAATGTGTATATTTATAAAAAAAATCGTGTAATCTTAGATCTCCAATAACACATATAAGGTTATATATAACGGAGTAACAATTAAAACACTTTAACATTATCAATCTTGTTTTATTTCTCATTTTATTATAAACGCTGAAAGTGCTCGTGTTTCGCTTCGGAGTTTTGTTTGTGTTGCTGCAACTACGCCTCCAATCCGTCTCCATAACATCATTCTTAGATTGTTTAGAGATGAAAATAAACAATGCTAGTAAATAAAACTGATTTCGGTGGTCGTAGGGAAGTATAATTAACGTATGATTGATTCATTCAGGAACTAACTCCAGATTGAACGGGCCGTGGAAAAACTTAATTGAACAACATCGCTCTTGTTCAAAGGTTGCCTTAGGCTAGACTGGTAACAAGGCCAGCTAAAACACCTGGAGCACCAATATAACCTTCACGTTCATGTAAGGCCTGAAGCACGCTCCTACTGATATAAGATCAAAAAGTACCAATTGAATATTAATTAGTCTTTAAAATAAGATAATAAATAAAGTTTAACATTGACCTGTATCATATTAGGGTTATTATTTAAACTCATAGTAAATATTTTGAAAATTTAACCTTACGTAGTTTTTTAATAATGTGAACATTAAAACTATTTTAAAATTTATCAAAATTATTCTTACTTGACAATAAAATATTTTTAGCAAAATTAATTTGTTCAGTAAAAAGTAAGATATTTTTTTCTATTTCACTAATCAATTTATTATAGCGTCTATATTTTAATGTAACATATAATGAAGATACTAAACAACGAGAAAAACTGAAAAGAGGTCGCATCCAGTAGTGCGTTAAAACTGTGTCGAGCTGTTATTTTTCTTATTTGTCATGGGGATGGTAGGGCCAGCACCTTGTCAGTTCCTTCCTTATTCCCCCCAATCCACCAAGATAAATAGTTGTAACTGTCTATTTATAACGATATACATAAAATGTAGCTACGTAAAACGGCCATGAAAACGTTCGTTGCGGCCATTAGAAAGCAACTTCTTTCACTTTTTTCTCTCTGGACTAGTTTTATACTCTCACGAGTCACAATGTAAAGAAACATTTCGCTAGGCTACAATGTATGAACTGAACATAATTAAACTGCAATTAAAATAAAATGTAGTCGTCAAAACAACATTAAATAACTCAAAGACTAGATTATTTAGAGAACGCGGGGTGGAGACCTAACGTAAATTACAATGATTAAAACACAATTACTCTCACCCATATGTATTCTTTACATTACTCTTACTTATATAAGAATTTATATATACATTTTAATGTCCTAAAGTGTTATTTACAGTTAATAAAACAATGCTTATCGAACTGACTTAAAGTAAATGAAGAATCTAAGAGAAGTGGAGCCGACCATTACGTCAGTTGCCATCCACTTTACAGGGCACTAACTTGAAGGCAGCGAGTCCTAACTACGTACATGTACATGGACTTAGTTTAGTTAAGTAATCATTTAAATGTAACAAAATCGGCCAATCTATAATTCTATAAAACTATATATACAGTTTTATTGTTAATTTTAAGCGTTATTGTTTATTCTTAATGGTTTCTCTTTAACGTAATGTAAGGAAACTCTCCCCTAATGTTTGTATAAAATATTTTCAAATAGAACATAATATCAACTAGAACTTAATAAAACACATATTCAAGCCCACTTTAAAAACTAATGATTTGAATATTTAAATTAAAATTTCTTTCATTATTTGTTAAACAATAAATATGTTTAAAAAACAAGTTATGTTATTAAACGTGTTTTAAAATTTAAAAAAGATAATTGAATTCACACTGTAAATGAAACGTATCTAAAGGAAGAATTGTTTTTAAACTATGTAAATTGAATATTTATTCCATGAATACTTTTGATAAATTAGAAGCAATCCCCCATCTGCCCCAGATTTGTGGAAGACGCGGGATATATTTCTAATATTAGACATTTATTTTCGAAGTTTCGTAGTCATCAAGTTTCCACTAACTGTCTAACAACTCCCTGTGGTGTTGATAATGTGTTTTCCCTCAAGAGTTAACAGAGTGACACATAAGTGTACACCACTTCATACCGAAATCGTACTTAGCACTAACTCGGGGTAGTGTGCCTGATGTGTTTGCACCAACAGTGTAACCCAAGTACACTTCACGCTGATATCGCACTGAGCAATGTACAGTCCCTAACTCGAGGTAGTATGCCTGATGTGTTTGCACCAACAGTGTAGCCCAAGTACACTTCACGCTGATATCGCAATGAGCTCTATACAGTCCCTAACTTGGGGTAGTGTGCCTGATGTGTTTGCACCAACAGAGTAACCCAAGTACACTTCACGCTGATATCGCACTTAGCACTATACAGTCCCTAACTCGAGGTAGTGTACTTGATGTGTTTGCACCAACAGAGTAACCCAAGTACACTTCACGCTGATATCGCACTTATCACTATAGAGTCCCTAACTCGTGGTAGTGTGCCTGATGTGTTTGCACCAATAGAGTAACCCAAGTACACTTCACGCTGATATCGCAATGAGCACTATACAGTCCCTAACTCGTGGTAGTGTGCCTGTTGTGTTTGCACCAACAGTGTAGCCCAAGTACACTTCACGCTGATATCGAAATGAGCACTATACAGTCCCTAACTCGAGGTAGTATGCCTGATGTGTTTGCACCAACAGTGTAGCCCAAGTACACTTCACGCTGATATCGCAATGAGCACTATACAGTCCCTAACTCGTGGTAGTGTGCCTGTTGTGTTTGCACCAACAGAATAACCCAAGTACACTTCACGCTGATATCCCACTTAGCACTATACAGTCCCTAACTCGGGGTAGTGTGCCTGTTGTGTTTGCACCAACAGAGTAACCCAAGTACACTTCACGCTGATATCGCAATGAGCACTATACAGTCCCTAACTCGAGGTAGTATGCCTGATGTGTTTGCACCAACAGTGTAGCCCAAGTACACTTCACGCTGATATCGCAATGAGCACTATACAGTCCCTAACTCGTGGTAGTGTGCAAACTGATGTGTTTGCACCAATAGAGTAACCCAAGTACACTTCACGCTGATATCGCACTTATCACTATAGAGTCCCTAACTCGTGGTAGTGTGCCTGATGTGTTTGCACCAATAGAGTAACCCAAGTACACTTCACGCTGATATCGCAATGAGCACTATACAGTCCCTAACTCGTGGTAGTGTGCCTGATGTGTTTGCACCAATAGAGTAACCCAAGTACACTTCACGCTGATATCGCAATGAGCACTATACAGTCCCTAACTTGGGGTAGTGTGCCTGATGTGTTTGCACCAATAGAGTAACCCAAGTACACTTCACGCTGATATCGCACTTATCACTATAGAGTCCCTAACTCGTGGTAGTGTGCCTGATGTGTTTGCACCAATAGAGTAACCCAAGTACACTTCACGCTGATATCGCAATGAGCACTATACAGTCCCTAACTCGTGGTAGTGTGCCTGATGTGTTTGCACCAATAGAGTAACCCAAGTACACTTCACGCTGATATCGCAATGAGCACTATACAGTCCCTAACTTGGGGTAGTGTGCCTGATGTTTTTGCACCAATAGAGTAACCCAAGTACACTTCACGCTGATATCGCACTTATCACTATAGAGTCCCTAACTCGTGGTAGTGTGCCTGATGTGTTTGCACCAATAGAGTAACCCAAGTACACTTCACGCTGATATCGCAATGAGCACTATACAGTCCCTAACTTGGGGTAGTGTGCCTGATGTGTTTGCACCAATAGAGTAACCCAAGTACACTTCACGCTGATATCGCACTTATCACTATAGAGTCCCTAACTCGTGGTAGTGTGCCTGATGTGTTTGCACCAATAGAGTAACCCAAGTACACTTCACGCTGATATCGCAATGAGCACTATACAGTCCCTAACTCGTGGTAGTGTGCCTGATGTGTTTGCACCAATAGAGTAACCCAAGTACACTTCACGCTGATATCGCAATGAGCACTATACAGTCCCTAACTCGTGGTAGTGTGCCTGATGTGTTTGCACCAATAGAGTAACCCAAGTACACTTCACGCTGATATCGCAATGAGCACTATACAGTCCCTAACTCGTGGTAGTGTGCCTGATGTGTTTGCACCAATAGAGTAACCCAAGTACACTTCACGCTGATATCGCAATGAGCACTATACAGTCCCTAACTCGTGGTAGTGTGCCTGATGTGTTTGCACCAATAGAGTAACCCAAGTACACTTCACGCTGATATCGCAATGAGCACTATACAGTCCCTAACTCGTGGTAGTGTGCCTGATGTGTTTGCACCAATAGAGTAACCCAAGTACACTTCACGCTGATATCGCAATGAGCACTATACAGTCCCTAACTCGTGGTAGTGTGCCTGATGTGTTTGCACCAATAGAGTAACCCAAGTACACTTCACGCTGATATCGCAATGAGCACTATACAGTCCCTAACTCGTGGTAGTGTGCCTGATGTGTTTGCACCAATAGAGTAACCCAAGTACACTTCACGCTGATATCGCAATGAGCACTATACAGTCCCTAACTCGTGGTAGTGTGCCTGATGTGTTTGCACCAATAGAGTAACCCAAGTACACTTCACGCTGATATCGCAATGAGCACTATACAGTCCCTAACTCGTGGTAGTGTGCCTGTTGTGTTTGCACCAACAGAATAACCCAAGTACACTTCACGCTGATATCGCAATGAGCACTATACAGTCCCTAACTCGTGGTAGTGTGCCTGATGTGTTTGCACCAATAGAGTAACCCAAGTACACTTCACGCTGATATCGCAATGAGCACTATACAGTCCCTAACTCGTGGTAGTGTGCCTGATGTGTTTGCACCAATAGAGTAACCCAAGTACACTTCACGCTGATATCGCAATGAGCACTATACAGTCCCTAACTCGTGGTAGTGTGCCTGATGTGTTTACACTCACATAGTTACTTAAGTGGCGTTGAAACTCTTAGGGAAAATAAATAAATATCAGTGCTGCCCACAATGGTATGTTATGTGTTTGTGGGTGTGTGTACATACAGGTGGCGATGACACTCATAGGGGAAACAGAGATAACACTCGGTACCTAAATTACATTGTTGCACTATTATTCATATTACTTACATGATATACGACTATGTGTGTTTGACTGTGTGAGTTTATACGGTGTAAATGTCATAATAAGATAACGAAATAAAAACACAAACCGAAAGCTTCATTCTTGAATTAATATTTGATTTATTAAATATAGTAATTATTAGCCCAATACCGTCGGGTAAATAAGGCTTAAAACCATACATATTAATTTGCTGTTGATGCAATACATGTACGTGAGTCGTACTAGATAATTATAAATACCAAGTAATCAGATGTCAATTAAAAAATATTTTTTAACTGTCAGCTTGTGTACAACGTGATTTCTTCAATATTTCTGTTTTGCTCCGGGTATACTGAAAGTATTTTTGTCACCTTAAACAAGAGAAAAATTGCAATATATTTGTACACCATAAAATATAAATATTAGTATCTTAAAATAATATAGTAGCTCGGAAAAAGTTAAAATAATACGAAGCCATTGAAAGGGTTATCGTGCTAGACTAAACCTCTAATGTTATGATTAATTATTTTTGCTAACGATAATTTAAATTTAGCAAAATGAATTTATATTTTCATACATTCGGTATGATATTTTATTTGAAATAATCACCTTAAAATACATTAAATCAAATTCTTAATAACGTTTTTCGTATTTTAACAAAATATATGTTTTTTAAAACTTTCATTTACTAATCAATTATGTTTATTTGAAGGAATTTATTGCTTGGTTGATTTCTCAGGATCAATATTTTGAAGGAATATAAAGTTGGTTGATTTCTCTTGATTCTTCATTATCTAGTAGTTACTCCTAACCTGTATTTTAATAATAATATATTCAATTAAATAGGAAAAATTCAATTTAATAATTATGTAAGTATAATATATTTAGTCATATTACAATATTCGTCATATAAAGTGATAACATTTTATATGTATTCGAAGCGTTAAAAAAAATACCACTATTAACTGGTAAGGTTATTATTTAACACCAAGAAAATAGATCAAAACAAATAATGCTGTAACATTTAACGTAGATCAAGTTACTTTACCAGTTAATTTTTTTTCCTTTGAATTTTGAATGATTATCTATACAGTAATTGGTCTGAATGGTTATCTATACAGTAAGTGGTTTGAACGGTTATCTATACATTAAGTGGTCTGAATGGTTATCTATTCAGTAAGTGGTCTGAATGGTTATCTATACAGTAAGTGGTATGAATGGTTATCTATACAGTAAGTGGTCTGAATGGTTATCTATACAGTAAGTGGTCTGAATGGTTATCTATACAGTAAGTGGTCTGAATGGTTATCTATACTGTAAGTGGTTTGAATGGTTATCTATACAGTAAGTGGACTGAATGGTTATCTATACAGTAAGTGGTTTGAATGGTTATCTATACAGTAAGTGGTCTGAATGGTTATCTATACATTAAGTGGTCTGAATGGCTATCTATACAGTAAGTGGTTTGAATGGTTATCTATACAGTAAGTGGTCTGAATGGTTATCTATACAGTAAGTGGTTTGAATGGTTATCTATACAGTAAGTAGTTTGAATGGTTATCTATACAGTAAGTGGTTTGTATGGTTATCTATACAGTAAGTGGTCTGAATGGTTATCTATACAGTAAGTGGTTTGAATGGTTATCTATACAGTAAGTGGTTTGAATGGTTATCTATACAATAATTGGTTTGAATGATATTACGTGTGGTATTACGTTTTTTAGGTTTATTACACGATACCTAGTGGAAATTATTGGCAGTAGAAAGCAATATATTTCAATATTAGTAGTATAGTAAAGTACCGAGTTGAAGCGCTTGGTAAATTTATGTGTGTTTTTCAAGTATTTCTTACTAAAAGTTGTAGATATTTTCAAGTGTTCTAAATTAGCTAAAATTCAGACTGATCCACTAAAATATATTTAATATAAAATAATTACATTTTATGACCTAATATTATTCGAAATAATTATATGACACTTTTTTGACATTTTTATTATGATTAAGTAGTAAGAAGGTTTATTTTAGTCTAATCTGTGAGCCCCTGAATATGAGAATAAAGAGTTCTATAGGAAGCCCATAAAATGCACTCTATCTACACTTTTAGGACGTTGCATTATTACCCTTATTACAATATTGAGAGAACATAATATAAAACTCACGAATACTGAACAAACTATCGCTGAAATAACAAATAAGGAAAATAAAGTGGCGTTATTTTTTAAAATTCATAAATATTATAAAACATAAAAAATTAATTCATGCAGTAAAGAAATATTAAAATAAATGGTACCAGGTAACTGGCACAAACGTTCTCCCTTTCTCTTTGTTATGTCAGATTATTAAAAAAATGAAAATTAAAGGATGTTTAAACAGTTTCTTTATTTTATTTTCATTTATATGTTTAAACACACCTAAATAAAAATAGATGTTCAATTAATTACATTTCTAACGAATGTGCAAATGAAATACTTTCAAAAACGAAAAAATAATAATCAAAACGGCTGTTCAATAGCCAGATTTTATGGAAACAGCCATCAAACAACTTGAGTTGTGGCTTCCAACCTTCGGCCTCCAGCCCCAACTTAGTTGGGTGGTAAGTAAATATTTTAAATTGTAATTTCCATCTTTACTGAAAATTTAGGCTAATCATAATCGTTAGAATAAAGCTTGAAAAAATTGCATTTTTAAAGATTTTTCCCCGTAAAATATGTTATAAATAAAAAAACTAGTCAAGTTAGAGACATGTGGTTATTAATAAAATATTTTAAATTAAAAATTGCACCTTTCCTTAAAATTTAATCAAAATCATTAGGGTCGTTTTTGAGAAAATTCCGTTTTTGTATTGTTTAGCCCATACAAATAAAAAAAAACCTTTTTCAATGTTAAAAAAGGTTTGGAGATAATTGCAAATACACCTACATAAAAAAAATTAATAAAAATTGATCAATCCGTTTGGTATCCAGTAAATTGCACGTCCATGCAGACAGACACACATACGGACAGACACCAAAATAATTTTTCGAAAAAGTAATATTTTGAGTTCAGGGTATCCTAAAATGGATTTTTAGACCAACTTGTAAAAAAAAAAATAATTTTTTGACGATCAAAATACTTTTACTATGCTAACGCATATAGGAGAAATTAAAACAATAATTACAATGATTTAAATAATTGGTCAGTGGAAAACCTGTTAACATTACGTAGAAAATCTGTAATTCTATCATATTTTATAGGATAAAGTAATTTTTGTTTTTTTCTATTACTGTTTTTCTTTCTGCTTCAGTTAATTCCCTTAATAAATCCTCATACTATAGATTGCGCACAAACTACGAAAATGGTTTCATTGTCTATTGCATGTTTTATTCATTTTATTTTCTTATTAATATATAAATTGTGTTTGCTCATTTCAGTAATAATAATACTCCAATCGTTCTTTTGAACAGGGAATATTTGAAACAAATAAAACCTAGTATTTTCATTTAGTTTTAATTGAAAATACAAATATCAATACACTATTAGAGACCCAATTTTACAAATATAAATAACTAATCATAAACCAAATTGATGATATGAAAAGCAGTAAAAAATGTAGTAATTAGTATAAAAAATTGCAGTGAAGATTTCATGTTTCCGCAATGCATTTGTTTCCTTGGATCTTTATCTTCAATAAGAGAAATACTTGAAGTATAGCTAATTGAAATAGGAACTGTGTATTAGTAAACTCTATTTAGTATAGATTTTGTAATAAAGAAATAAATAGTTATAAAAGTGTGCAGAAAGTATTCACTACAACATTGTATTCAAAATGCATTAAATGAAACATGTTAATTTGATTAACAAAACGTTAACTAATACTTATCAATAATTAAAATAACAACATCGTGTACTGTTATATACGTATTGTTAGCTTAATTCATTATTTTATAATTATTTAATACACTTAATACGTTTAAGTGATGTATTGATTTGTTTAAACTATGTCTTTACATATTGTTTCAGTAAATGTTGAAAGGATTAATTATTTTAGATCGTTAAAATAATGAATATTATTATTATAGCCATCTTATAACCAATTCAATAAACGTTTATTGGATTAATTATTTTAGATCGTTAAAATTAAATATTATTATTATAGCCATCCTTGCTGTTTTTAAACTTTAATTATTGTTAATAAGTTACCATAGAATTGTCCACTGAGTATGGTACAAAAACAACCAAAGTTCACTTAACACAAGTTTACTGTGATAACAGACGTATAATTTTATTATACCTCATTTTTATGCCAAAAACATCAAAGGACAAACACAGCCCTTGTGAAAAGTACAGCGATGGGAGTTTAGTGGTTGATGTTTGATGCAAGTAGTTATCTGCATAATCAAGCTAAATATTGCTGATTTAATTATCTATAATTTTCAGGGTAACATTCTAATTAGGTATTTTTCCTTCAATCCTTTTTCTAAGTTTTAATAATCAGGAACCTATAAAATAACTGAACCACTTCCGTACTTTTAATCTTGTGGCCACTCGAATCCAAGGTGATTTTTGGCCTCGCCAACAAGTTGTCTCTACAGTCCTCTATTATCTACCATCTCGATGTCTTCACACATACTTCTAACATCCTGTTCCACTTGGTCATCTAATCTTATTAACAGACACCTTCTTGCTGGTTTCCCCCATCCATATATACCCTTCATATCATTCTTTTCTTCTTCCCTTCTCCTAACCACTCCTCCAGGCCATCTTATTCTTCTGCTCCTAACCACCACCACAATATCAGAACTCTTGTAAAGTTCTCTAAGCTTTTCTTCTTCATTTTCCACAATCCATTCTTCTTAAAATTTAGTTTTCAAATAATTTTTCAAATAATTAAAATAGTAGTCAGCCTTATTTTTGTTATACTCTCTTAAGGGTCCACAAATCAGATCCATACAATAAAACTGGTTATACAATGGCCATATAAATTCTTATTTTTGTGGGTCTTGACAGTAGTTTACTTTTGAATAGCTTTAGGAGACTTCAGAAGCATCTATTTACTGCATTAGTTCTAACTTGTATTTCCTCTTCCATTTTATTTTGGCTTGTCAAAGTAACTCCCCGATACGTGAACTCTTCAGGGGCTACAAACCTGACGTCCAAGCTAATAATAAATAACTGAACTAATGTTTTTTAAAACATTATTTCATCTACGTGTACAATGAAATGGTTGAAACTGTATTAAGTACTTTTATATTTTATCATCTTTATAAAGTAACGTTTCATTTCGTTAAAGAAACTTATATTCGTATATATTCAATAAGTATTATTCATACTTATGGAATATCTATAAATAGCATAATTTTTTCACCAAAAGAGAATCCAGATAAAAGTAAAACTATTTCTTTTATCTAACAACATTATTTTGGTCGTTAATACTTGACAACGTGATTATTAAATGAATGTTATTCAAGAAACTCCTTGAGAAAATAACACGGAATAACATACCCAAACCCACATCATTGAAGCAGAGATGAGTTTATTACAAAGATATTTACTCAAGAATGTATAATTGAGTTTACGCCAGTGAAATCACCGTATCTCTAGATTGTTTGGCTTGTAAACAGTTTACCGATGGCTTCGTATGTTTATGAACATTCAACATACATCTAATGTATGCTCCAATCAGGCATAGCCTGGGAGGTTTCTCTTTAATTAATATTAATATGCTGAAACGTCTTTTTAGTAAACTAAAATTAGGTTTACTGTATTTGCAACGCAATCGATAGTTTACAACTGCAAAGTAAATTATTTTATTCATAAATATTTTTCGAATGTGTTGTAACAATTTTTTTCAAACTAATAATGTTTCTAGCATGAACATTTTTGTAACAATCTGATAAAAATTAACGGAATTTTTAAAATTAAAACTATCTTATATAAAACAACAGCTTGCTATCCGACCTTAATAGTAATGACACAATATGTTTTAGATACCTAAAAACTATTAAAAAATGTCAGTTGCATGCGTTTGATATCTTACTAGGTAATAGCAAGCCTAGTATTTATAAATATATTTATATTATATATATGATAAGTTATACTATAAATTTATATTATTTATAGTATAACTTGTCAGTTAGCTGAAAATAAAACCAACACTACGTGGATCGGATTCTACGTAAAGCTGTAGGTCCCATAGTTGCCCTGGTTATTGGGCTATTAATAAATAACTAGAATCTACAGTTTCCGGTGACAACGGCGTCAAGGTACTATCTACAATATTTACAAGATGACCAGACGTTTCGCCCATACTGTGATGTGGCATCCTCAGTGGTTTCTCTGAGACTGAAATCTGAGACTGAAATAAATAGTCCTTTCTGAGCTAAGTCGAACTCAGATAGTAACAATGACTACACTCGTTCATCTAAGCTCATCACACTCATTCACTCCTCATATTCACCCATATCTCTACGATCGGCGTCTTAGAGATGAATAATAATAAACCTACTTACAGAATAGCTAATTGAACAGCGTAAAAAAGGATCAATAATCACTAACATTGTGAAGGTAATGGTATTGTAGTACCATTGTAGTAAGAGTTATAAACCTGTTGTTGCTTTCCCACCCCGTACAAACGGCCCTCAAGGCAACCTCACCCTGCTCCCATAGTTGGAGCGTTCTCTGGATATTCAGGATGTCAATATCTTGGTCGGATCGTTTGCTAAATATGAGGTGTTACAAAAAGGTTAACTGGCTATGTATTTTCAGATTCTGTGTGTGATTCTAAAATTAGGAATAATATTTTTTATATTTCCGCTTTATTTAGCAGCTAGTCACCATTTGTTTTTTCCATAAAACAATTTATATCTTTGTTACTATCTTTACGATTATTACAAAACTCGGTAAACAGGTTCATGTTAGATTGCGGTATTTAATAAAAATTATTTTGATTTTTTTATTTTAAAATGGCGGCCATTTTATTTTTATTTTAACAAATATCTTTAAAAAAACCACTGGTTTTATAAAAATTGTGTTAGACACAAACACAGTTTGTAAACAACTGTCCCTTTCCAATGATATCTTATTTGTAAAAATCACTGAAGAAATAACTATTTTATGAATTAACCTTAATTAATTCACATACTGTTCAAATACTGTAAATAAGTAGCCATTTAGATTTCATGGAATATGAATCTTTAGATTTTTTCAATAGCGACATTTAGAGCCAATTGCACAAAATTATCTTAAACCAGTTTTAAAATAATCCAGTTTAAGATAAACTAAAAGTTTAAACCAAATTTGATTTGCACAAATTAATTTCCAGTGAAGTTTAAGTTAAACCTAAAATCATGTGATTGGCAATACTGTTTCCCGTTGTTTTCCTTCAAAATGCCAATCATCTGTGTTTACAAACAACTAGGTTAATACATGGTTTTAGTAATTAAAGTGTACAGCCTAATATACTGACATACACTGAATCTTTGTAATAAAAATGGAGGAACGAATGACAAAGAAAGAAGCAACAATATGGAGTAAAACGAGTTTATTAGATTTAGTAAAAAAAACCAACATTTTGGAGTTCAAGAAGATTGATTAAATATTATTCAAAGAAAAACCTAAACACATTTAAAGACTAAAAAAATAATTTATGTGAAAAGGGAATTGATTTATCGAGATTTAAAAATATGTAATATATGCTGAGAACAAATGCTGCTAACACAATTAATAGCTGTCTGTTCTTCAAGCAGCTTTCATGTTTTAGGTGGGCAATTAATTATTTCTTTAACATTTTCTTCCTTAACTCTTCCATTTCACACAGTAATGATCTTAACCACAATGAATTCATTTCTTGGTCAATCTTAAGTTTAAAGTTAAGATTAAATTATTCTAGTTTAATCGGAGTTGGTACAAATGGCCCTTAGTAGCATACTAATTTTCAAAGTTTAGGTTTGGTCTAAAGTCTACGAATTGAATAATAAAAATATAAAATCGATCACCAAAGGGTAATAAAATGGATGCAATCTAACTCACAACACAACATTCAAACTACCTCAGCAAACTTGTCATCAAATCTAACTCACAACACAACATTCAAACTACCTCAACAAACTTTGTCATTAAATCTAACTCACAACACAAATTTCAAACTACCTCAACAAGCTTTGTCATCAAATCAAAAGGTGTCATTAATATGGCTTTTATTTTATTATACTTATATTAATAAATTTACATCTGAAATAAGTAACCTATGAAAAATGACATATTTGTCATTGGAATTTAATGCTTAAAAATATAACATTCAAATAAAATCATTTTCATTAAATTGTGGAAGCTTACATCTTTTGATGTCACAGAATTTTTCAGATGTGTGGGAGAACAAATCATGTCTAAATGTTTTAGAGTTATGCATTACTGTAAGGTCGTTCAAAAATCAATTTGCATAGTGATATCGTGATGCCGACTAACTGTACAGAATAAATAGATCCATTCAAATAGAGATGAGTAAGCGAGTCTCGCACTTCCTGGGGTTGGAATTATTCATGAAAAGCAAAATTAACTCAGCGTCTAAATTGAGATACTATTCTGAATAGAGCGTTTAAAACATCTGCTTCATTCGTATGTAAATTAAAACACCGTATGGTAATTTGAAAAACGAATTCTTTGTTAAAACATTTTAATTGGCTTATCTCACCTACTGAAGGAATTAAAAAAAAAGGAATCAAACTTCCAATATACCTGAAATAGTTTTGTAAAAACATTGCTTACAACATATTTTGAAAGAATAAACGTTTATTTAGAAAAAAGACACTTGAAGATATATGAGATTACCATTTCTGACATATTTGTCTTTAATACCTACGTGTGTACAGGCAACAGGTGACATGAATCATTGGAGCTCACCTTAGGTAAACGCTCTCATTTACCAAGAATGTTCTAGGTAAACATTCTTGGGGACATCGCTCTCGTGTTATTTTTTACTGTCTTAATTTTTGGAATAATCTGGCATAATATTTTTGCAATTAAAATATATAATAGTTAACATTCAAATAAACTGAAATATGTCTTTCTAAAGCCAATCACAGGTATTTAGATACAAATATTTATTACAAATGTATAGATAGTTTGTATAAAGATATATATTACACAGATTATATGAAATCCATTTCATCCAGTATCAGTATTCGTTTTATCCAGAAATTTATCACAGTATTGAATTAAATATACCTAAATTTTATTTATTTCAAAGTATATGGAAAAGTGTTGAAATTGGATGAATTTATGTTTCGTATGAATCAATATCAACAGTGCTAAGTCAGTCAGAATTTAAATAAATAGTTTTTTAATCCACTCTTTTATTTATTAGCTGCTTACCGGGTTTAATCGTTCTTTGTTATGTGATTATAAACAATAATGTTTTGATTGCACTAAAATTAAATTTTAAATTGAAATAGGTATAGACCCATTAACAGCTGTTCATAAAATTTATTCTTATGTAACATCTTTTGATTAAATAAAACTATATAGGCCAGGGGGACAGACCCTACAGTCGGAAGCAAATAAAACCATGCTTAAAATATCCTCTGGGGAAAATTCATAACTCCCTAAAGTTTCATGACATCGAATGAATTGTTTAGTAATACATATAAAACAAAATGCAAACAAGGACAGACGTTTGTTTGTGTATATACAGATAAAAATAATAATAAAAAACCTTTTATCCAACAATAAGCTAATTAACGTATAACGATTTTTTATATAAGGCTCCCACTTATTTTTTTATATAAGGCTTCCACTTATCTTTCTTTACATGCCATCGATCAACAACTTGGACAATGATACCAGCCATTGGAGCTGTAACCTGTCCAAACGGTTTAATGCTGGCTCGTTCACGACCAAAATTCTTGAAAAAAGTGTCACGAGGGTTTTATGGATCGGTGAACAGGACAATTGTGTTGTGTTTCGTCCACCCCTATGGATCAGCTAACTGCCCATTGGCCCTGACTCTGAAAGTACGATATCACAAAATGCGAACTGCAATAATGGGACTTGGCCCTGTTTTTACAGGCAAAATGTAGAACATTCACAGATTTTCTTGCACTATTACAGTACATCAGACATGCGTTCTATCCTTGAGAATCCATGGCGTTATTCGTGGATTACGACTCCCTGCCGTGTAAGAGGATTGGAACGTACTGTACAAGGCAGGGCCATCTTTGATTTCACATAGGTGATACTACTGTAATGAGCACACAGTCCTGGCTAGTTAGTGTTTAAACAACCTTATCGTACTTATTTCAAGTTATAAAAATCATAATAGTGCATTTATTTATAGTAAATATAATTTGTAGGGATAGAGTTTATAAAATATTTTGGTTTGCAGTTTTGAACTGAACATTATAGAGGTTCATATTAATATATGTTAAGTGTCTATTTTTAACCCTCTAATAAGAAATATGTATGTCGAGTTATATCCCGTACGTTGAATTTAAATAAATTGTTAATTTCTATTGTTAACTGTAAATAATTAAAGTTGCCAAGAACAATGGTTAGAAAAAGAGTTGTTAGTGTTCGGTCGGCCAAGAAAGTGGGTTGAGAATATTAATTCAGTTCCGAGAAGCCTATTACAATTTTTCGAGAAGTAGTGACTGTCAGCAGCTCGATTATGTGGACGGATTAGCACACTCTCAATATACGGGCCGAACCCTTAAAAAAATACCTAGAAACGTGGAAAAAACGGCTCTGATACCAAACATGTAACAATCGAGGGCTAAAATGTTCATGATTTTTGTCACGAAATTAATATTTTTGTCCTGCTTTTATCACCGTTAAAAACTGTAATAATCGTTATTGACAAAATAAATAAGGCTCTGAAGCATTGTTTGTAATGATAGCAATGATATTATATTTGCTCCAAAGTATGGGTAAAGAAATGTATTCCATGAGTTAAAATTATATCCTGGAGTCCTTATAGCAACAGTCTCCACCACATGCACTCTGTAAAGAACTGAGTCAGTTACTTTGGAAACACTCTCTTACTGTATCTGAATACACCGGGTCACTATTTTATTACATGATATCACAATATTCACTGTGGATAAAAATATAGAAACACTTTCACAAATTTTATATTACTTCAATTGTAAAAGTGAAATATTGTTCATGATCATGGTTACAAAGAAGATATTTTTTACGCTACATTTCATCTTTTCAGGGGGATGGCCCACGAGGAGTTGAACCTAGGTCTTCAAAATAAACCTAGGTCGAGTTTGAAATCAAACGAAAGAGCTAATCAAGAGAAATCAATTGCCGCAACCAGGCTTCAAAATTTTTATGCTTTCAAGAGTAGTGGTAACTTGAATTTAAAAGTAACTAATTTGAACAATATTATTTCTCCACTATTTTACGGTTTTAAGTAAATTATTCTGATGAAAAATTATACTTTGTGGAACACAATTATTTAAAAAAATTAAATTATCAAATTAGCTATGGAAAAAATAAAGTTATTGTGAAAAAGTTTCCATTTCTTTTTCAACCCTGTATAACAGTATACATACATACCGTATAAGTAAATGTTGCCAAGTAGTTGGAGACAAATAAACGTACGAACATAGTTTCAACTAGTTCTACCAAGGTCAAAGTAGTCTGTACTAAATGTGTCAAGACAAACTTGTTTATATCAGGATTAATCATGCCCAACTATATATATATTTATCATATTCGAATAGGACATACTCGCTTCTTGCTATTTTTTTTTTTAATTTACTAGTTACATTTACTAAAATTGTCAATAAATACAGTATTGAAATTTGTGTTTACAACTACACAAGACTTTTTTTAACACATTGATAGAAAATATAAAACTAATAATCACCACCATTTTCCAGTTAATAAGCTGGATTTTATTGTTGTTGATATTTATAAGGAAAAGTTCGGTGACATCTGAAATTACAAATAAACAACTTTTGAGTGGTTTGAAAATCGTATATTTTACATTAACATTTTCTACTCCTTGACTTGATCCAATGGAATGCTTTGTAGCTGCTGACCTCAAAGAATACTTACATCTTTGTGTATATCTTGTTATGTTAAGAATTCATGTGCATAGATGTCAAATTGTTCTGAAAAAAAGACGTATTATCTGGTCAGTAATAAATATACGAGTCGTTTGTTGTATGCTTATGAGGGAGAAGAAAATAAGACGAAATATATAGGTAAATGTATGGGCGAATAAGAAAGTACAAAATATTCCTGTTACCCGTAATAACGATTTTGAAGAATGATTACTTAAACATTTTAAACATATCTGCAGTTTTTTAGAATAATACCATATTGCTATCGTTGTCGTTATTAGGTTGACCATTTTTTTCAATAGCCATTTTTTTACCCTTCTTATTTTATTATTTGATGAAGTAAGTGGCTACTTTGATACGCATCTTTTCCCGTTAATTAACAATAAGATGATTTGAACTGAATAACTAAGCTTTAGTCGATCACTTCTTGAGCCCTTCGTCGTCATTGATGATGAAGTGGAAAGTCCTACTTTATGATTCAAGATTCAAGATGTGTATTGTCATCAGGCATTGACGTAGTCATAAAATAGACAAAGGCCTTGTCAGAGTAACATAACATGACCAATAATGTGCCAGAATAACGTAATTATTCAGTACCTTAGGGGAAATCTCTGTGTTCACAAATTGAAATAATCTTTATTCTTATAACAGCTTTGTTTACGTTTTGTCAGACATCCATGGCCGAAGCATGTTCTCTAGATCTTGATTAGTTTTCTCAACAGAGCATTCACCTTTGTCTGTGATGAGATTTTCCAAGCACGACTTTCAGATATCGTCATAAAAATACATTTCTATTAACAAATTCACTGCCATTATATGACAGTATATGCCACTATAGTAAAGCATTTCCCTATAGTTTAGTTCGGTCAAAAAATTAGTACGAATACTAGTTTTCGTTATGATCAGAAAATCATTTCCACTAGCTTAATGATTGACTTTTACAAACAAGCTTAAAGTTATAGTTTGTTATGGAAATATAAGTAATGGTAAATAGGAACTTATCATGTTAGAACACCTTCGATAGGGAATATTTTCCTCGTCACCTCTCAGATAAGAAATATTGTGAATAACAAACGATAGTTCATAAAGCATTTTATATCATATATTTGAAAAATATGTAGCAAAAAGCCTTCCATGAGTGTGAGAACCAATGCTAATTTATTGCATGCCCAATAACTTATGTTTATAATTGGAATCTGGATTACAGTAAAAGGAAGTCCTATTTATGTGAAGTAATAATAGTTTAGTACCTAAAAAATACAAAGCGTATTAACATATTAATGTTATTATATTTTAATGTACTGTATTATGAATTTATTTAACTGATATACAAACAATATTTTTTAATTATTTACAAGGATATGTTTACATTACTTAACGATTTAAAAGTATATATTAGTGTTTATTTAAAACTTGCTTCGAATACGAATAAATATGAAATTATGAACGAATTATAATATGCCAAATAGCAAGTCAAATGTTACATTTGGCTGAAATAAGCATGTTTGAAAAACTTTCTCTACCAAGGATTTATTTTCCACGATCCGTTGAGATTTATTGTATCTTCCACCCAAGAAAACACGTTACGTTTACGATATTCTTCCAGATTTAAAGTCACTCAGAGTGTAACAGGAACCATGTTTTGTGGAAAAGGTCAAAATAACACGTTTTAGTTTAATATGAACCATAGATTTACTTACTGTCCAAAATTTTATTTGTCTTAGTTGTTCGTTTTTTATCATCACAATTAAGTGCGAAAGTGTATACTTTGTATTATCAATCATTGACTCGTATTATTATGAAAACTGACATTTGACAGAGTTTTAACGTATTAAAGACTTCGATAAATATTTCAATCTTTTTTTCAACAAGATTGCCGGTTTCCTCGACATGATATCTGTTTGGGAATAGTAATGAGTGTTAATTGGTACGTTATTATGGTGGTTATAAATATAATAATTTAAGAACCTTTTCAGTGTATTCACTACCACTACATTTTCCGTTACTTCTTTACCAGTACTTTTTTTTATCACAATAACGGTTAAGTTAGATTAGCTTAGGTTAGGTCAGGTGGTAACAAATTTTTATTTTATTCTATTTTTATTAATAAATAAAAAGTTGATAAATAAACTGTTCAATCCAAGATTGACTTACCGCCGAATGTACTCTTATCTTGGAAAGCGATAAAATAAGGCCAGCCATATCGGATTCCTAGCGGATAAGAAATACCACAGTTGGCGTAAAAATTATTGGTGAACGGTTTTTAAAGCAATAGAATATTTATCAAGCGGTAGTGAATTAACGGAAAAGACCCTAACTGAACAATCCATATTGAGCCTCAATTAATTGTCCCTCCAACGAGTCGTTGTGGTCATAGATTATAGTTTTTCTTAGTAATTGTTAGTATATGTTTAATCAATAATTTTTTGTTTCTTTTAACTTATTGTATGCAATGTATGAAACGTGTCAGAAAAACTACAATTATGTTTTGATTTTTGATTAACCATTTCATATATAGTTGGGATTTAAATAACTATAATGAGGGGAAAAACTAACTAGACGGAAGATATGACCTCTAGACATATTATAAAGGTCAAACATGTGCCTGATAGGAAATGAAACTGCAACAGCCAGACTGCCATTTCGTTGCTATTGAGTATACATGCAGACCAATCAAAGTTTGTCCAATATTTCGTCTACCTCAGATTGCAACATTGATGTACGAGACCTGACGTCAATGTGGCAGCACAGTGAACAATTGATTAAAGTCAGTGCATCAATACATTTTGACCAAACCTAAATTAGGACTAATGTGCTGAAGAACAGTTCAAAACTAAATATATAGTTTGTAACAAATACGGAAATTGTTGTGGTCTAACTTTTAACACTATATAGATACATTATTCAGGTTTGGCTACAAAAATATCACTACATAAAACATAATTTTACTCAACTAATCAGTAAGAATATTAAATACTTTAGAGTTACATTTTAGTAATTTATAATTATTTAATTTTTTTAATATTTTTATTTAAGACCACGATTAATTGTTAATATATGATACCCATATACGTACAGTGGTACTTAACCATACACCCTCCCATACACGTACGGTGTTACTGACCCACCCGAACACCCATATATGTACAGTGGTGCGTATATAGATAAAAATGTCAATCTATGTGTCTGCTGGGTGGGTGGGTGGTTTAGGTTAGGTTAGGTTACACGTAAAGGGTACGATATTTGTGTATGACGGATTTGACTGATTGCAAACTTAATTACAAAAAGCCAATCAATGATTAGAGAATATCATTAATTGACGACCCAGTGACGAATGAACAATCAATAGTTATCAGCTGATTAATTTCTAAATATTAGTATCTCTAATTAGAATTACATTATAATATTTTGCTAAAGAATTTGGCCTCGAACAAATGTGAAATTACGGTTTGTTAAGAATGAATTATTACAGTTTATAACCTGTTTTTTCAATATTTAATTTCATTAATGCTTTAAAATTATTGTAATAGGCCTATGTATATTAAATCACACAAAAAAGAAATAACTTTATGTTAAGTTCATTAGTTAGTGTCATACAACACAGATTAATTATTTATTCCTATATCAGATCACCAAATGAATTTGTAATAGGAACCTTTCAAACTCCATAATCAATCGATGTGGTCATATATACGTTTGGGAACTGTAGTATAACATCAATAGCTGTACATCACTGGTCTTAACGTAATGTTACTTGTGTGATTATAACGTACATTTAGTTACTTTCTGCTACATTGTTGTTTATTTGTTTAAAAATGCTACATTACAGCTGGTACTAATTACAACATATAAATTACACTATATAACATCAATCATGCTACAACATGATAAAACAAGTATAGACTATTTTTGTCTTGAAAAACAGTTCAAGTACATGCACGTGTCGTTTGTTTTAGCAGCTTCGAATTACATTTTTAAGAATAAATTATAAAGCATACCCTGACATTGCGAAGAGGTCATATGGGTATACATAAGGGCACTATACATACTTCACAACAAAATACTAACACTGATAACAGCGAATAAACCGTGATTAACGGGGAGTCGATACCAACACCCGTTTAGCATGTCTGCACGTTTCCCCCACCACCGATATGTGAAATATGTTTATTTATCAGCCAACAAATAAATGCAAAGTTTACTGCAAAATCTAACCACAGCTAACATTTTTACTATATTTAAATTAATTACAATCATACGTATGAAAAATTGTGGTTACATTTTACAATAATTCAATCACTCGCAACCTGTCAACACGTGGGGGCGATTTAACACTAAATTAATAGCTGAGATACTTCAATAATTACCAACACAAATGTGATAGTTGAAGGGGGCGGGGGGTAAATCCATTAAATTATCTATGACTACAACCACTCGTTGGAGATACAATTAATTGAGGCTCAATATGGATTGTTCAGTTAGGATATTTTCCGTTAATTCACTATTACTATTTTTTTGTTTCCGTTAATTCACTACCGCTTGATAAATAGTATATTGCACTAAAAACTGTTCCCCAATAATTTATACGCCTACTGGGGTATTCCTTATCTGCTAGGAATCCGATATGGCTGGCCTTATCTTATCGCTTTCCAAGAACTTACACACGGAGAGCGCATTCGGTGGTAAGTCAATAATTGGATTTAACAGTTTGTGATCAACTTTAGTAGCCACCTAACCTAATCTAAACTAACCTGATATAACCGTAATTGTGATAAAAAAAACTGGTAGTGAAGTAGTGGTAGTAAATAAACGTAAAATGTCCTGAAATTATTATATTAAAACTGCCATAATAACGTGCGATTAGTGGGATCAAATCCATGACACTAGAAGGATTACTTCAACTACAAGAATTATCATAATCCTAACTTTCACAGTAATGTGTTTTGGGTGGGACCGTATCCTTAAACTCTCTAAGGCTAAGGTGTCAAGGTACAGTAACCATTAAGTCTTGATGGTGCTATTATATCCATTATATCCAAAGTAACAAATTTACATCGGCTATACTACGGGAGCAGAGTAGGGTAATTTAATCAGGGTAGACCATCCGTTACACTATGATTGGATTGATGAACAATCATTGATCGTGAAAATATAATGACCCTGTTAGCCTACTTATGGAGAACTACTATATTACTACTATTTCTTCTTTGCTAAGCAATAATTTTAAAAAATCGAACACTTTTCAAGTTACCAATACAGTTTGAATATGAATGAAATGTGTCACTGACGAAGCATCTAGTGTTCAATTTCTCTGGAGACTTGACTCTTTGACACACAAATTTGAACTGTTTTAACACCTAATTTCCCATTGGACTTCGTATTTGATACAGAGTTTAAATTAGTGACAGTAAAAAGCTATGCAAAATTATAAATAATATCATCACCGTACTTTATATTTTTAGTTGAATGCAATGAAATGAAATAAGTGAATAATTATTGTTTCAATAAGATTACAAAAGAAAGTGACTACTATAATGCTACATATTTTTCACCCCAACAGTATAAAGATTTTAAAATGATACCTATAATTTTAAGAAACTCGAAAATAAATCCAGCCTATTTAAATTCAGAATAAATATACTAATATTTAAAAAAAAATGTTTTTTATAAATAAAACAATTTGAACATTCTTTTACCATTTTTGGTTTCAAACAAGAAATTTTATTTTATAGCATATACATTTATTTTAAAAATAGCCTAATAGAAGCAGAAGATGTTTAAATTATCAATATGCTTTTGTATTAGTTTGACACTTAAAAGCATCACTTGTTAAATCACTCGCTGTTACAAATCAATAATTTATACAATTGTAGTGAAACGTCAAAGTTATCTTCAAAAATACCTGCAACTGAAGCGTTTATAAACAAAAATAATTGACCTATTTCTACTCATAATAAAGATAAACACTTTATTATGAGATCGTTGGTATGCATCCGAAATAATTTTCTAATTCCGAATTAGAATTCCGAAAAAAATTCCGAAATAAATTTCTCGAGATATCACCGTGATATCTCGAGACCACCAACATTTGAGTATTACATCGATGTGTAGTAAAATACTAATGCAAGTCACCTCAGTACTAATGGTGCATTTTGGAGATGTACGTCAATGTCATTGTGGGTTATAGTAAACCAACCACTAAACCCACCTACGTACTTCACGGTGAGCAGTTCAAATGTCTCGCCTAATACTAGCTGGGCAATAGCGTGGAACATTTTTGATGGACGAAAAAGTCCCTCATTATCGTTACGTCAGTACATGTAGGTGGGATGAACATGTACCTACATGTAGGTGGTCAATAAATGGTAACTCTCAACAAACCATACGATTTATATATTGTATCATTGTCAGAGAACACATAAAATATAGTCTTAGTACGATCATATCCGTAATTTTTTCTTGTTCCACAGACGCGCAAGATAGTGGTGTAGACTGGACAACAATTATATACAAGAACATTTACTATGAAGAATTACTATATTTTTCTCACCATTCTCTGACCGTAAATTCTATTTATTCTAAAAATATTCTTCTACACAGTTAAATATTTAATATAATTTAATGTTAAGTATTTAATAAAATTAGTGTCTTTAAAAAGAAACGTACACAAGAAATATGTTTATTTAGGGTCCTAGCATATATACTACATTTTGAAATGAACGGAACGAAATTTCGTTGCTCAGTGTTTGCTGGATTCTACAATTAACTGATTCTTTTATGTGCGTTAGCATTGTACATAGGACTGTGAATGGGTACATAGAAACATTTTGTTAACAATGTTTTGAGGTTAACGGAGCCGTTTGTATACAATACAATGGCTTTGTCGAGTTTAAAACATAGTTTTCCTTAATTTTTTTCTTGCCACTGTTCTGAAAATATATTATAGTACATCATAATATTTTGTATTCAGTAATCTTGGCATAGTATGCATTATTTGTCTATTTTAATAGAGATTAGTTATGATATTTAGTAGTGACTTGATTCTTGTAACTTCGTTTCGTTTTTTTTACAATTTTACATGACGCTATAAAATGATGTTTTACAAAACACCCGTTTTAGTCGTGTTTTTGTTTTTCCCGTCAATACCTTAAATTTTTTTCTTGATATTCCTAAAATTTAAACTAAGTAATTTGATACTAATATTTTTATTTAATAAAGTGTATGTTTAAATCGGTTGAAATATATCATTGTGATGTCCTTGGAGACAATTCTCTGATGGTAATTTTTAATATTCTCATAAATATTATTCACATTATTTGTATTTTTTACAGATTGTAAACAACACGCCGCACCTTAATAAAACTACTTTTCCCGTGATAGTTGCATATTGTCAACAGATTTCCTCACCATCGAAAATAAGTTATTTGTTAAATTAGCCAATATTAGTTAGGTCATGGTATTATTTGTATGCAGAATAGGAAAATACTTGTTTAATGACTTCAAACACTCAATAAAAAAAAAATACATATCTATCGGACTGTAGGACAAATGTTGGTAATTTTATACCTTTTTAACACTAGTTAAGCTTAATAACTTTTTAATATTTTAAATTTAATTTTATTACTTTGCAGTAAAACTAAAATTGTATCACCGAACAAATGTAATTAAGTTATTGGTGTTGATAACAGTTATTTTGCCAAAAAAAATTGGGTGGAATGTAAAACATCACTAAAACTACAAAATATTGTTGTTAAAAACGACTCATTCTGTTATTTTACAAACTATAAAATTTTTCCTTACTTCTATTTTTTTTTTTTTTTTTTTAGGTACTGTATTAAAGAAAATATTTCTCTAACCCATACCAATTAGTGACTACTTTATAAATACCTAATACTTTATAAATTTATAATAGAATGCAAACTAGGAACAATCATGATAAAATAACAATACTTTTGAAAAAAAGTATTATGTTTATTTCCTTGTGAAATATAATAATTAATTATTTTCATTTTGGAACAAAGTTTAATAAAATAAAGCTTTTCAAGATGGAAGGTAAAACACATTTATCATACTCAAACCAAATTTCCATTTAAATTTTACAATTTATTTCTTCTTTTGGAACTAACAACAATTATATATTTCTTCTACAAATAGTATTACAAACCAAATAACCAAATGGACGGGTTGAGAACAAAGCATTAACAATAGGGGCTCAGCTGGTTTTATTCCCTCAGACAATGTGATTTGGGAGACATTCAACCAACTAGCATCCATTTACATGTTCTATTTCACACTGATAAGGTTATTCTAAATATATTCCTAAACATAATTAAGGGGGCCAAAACGTTCTAACGTTGTATTCCTGTTCACAATTGTTATTCTTGTATTTTTTTAGCAAGCTTATGTGTAAATGAATATATCACTTACATTAACAACTTTTACTCTTTCATAACATTGGATCTATTCGTAGAAAGATTGTAACAGGGTTAATTCTGTTTACCTTAATTATGACATAATAAAGCTATATTTACATCTTTAACAGTTATTTTACATATCCTGTCAACCCTAGTTATCTGTTATTTAAAAACATATACATTACTCTTTACATATTCTGACTTGAGACTTTCGTTCAGTTCAAGTTTAAAGACCAATGCTTCATGTTAATTTCATTTCAAAATCACATATCTATGACTAACGCACACTCGATGTGACCTGAGAACGAAGATGTAATACACTGAAATTTGTGTTATTTCATGTCAATCGAAAGCAGTTTAATGATATTTTACACTAGCAGTTACAATCGGAGGAGATATAAGTCAACGCTTTTTATAGCTGTTATACTCTTCAACTAACTTAAACGGCAGACGAGGCGTGTAACGGAAAACGTCAAATAAAAACATGATGCGCACTTTTACCACCCACAATATACAATGTGGACTTATAAAGTCCCGAGTATAAACTTTAAATATACCCTCCAAGATCATATGGAATTTGGCCTAATATAATTCCAGGCTTAATATAAATATAAAAAGGATTTAGCTTCTTAAAACTCTCAGTAGCAAACTGGTTTTCGAAATATTGTTGACATTCAAAACGTAACATTAAGGGCACAAGGAAGTTCTTTCCACTACATCTACAACTGTCTGTCGTCCTCAATTTATTATTCATAAACGCGATAAAAATGGTTCGGGGTTAAGAAATATATTACACAGACAATGACAATTTAATTCAACGCTTAAATAATATTTAATTTTAACAATATGTAACATTCCATTAAAATAAGATAACGTTTCTTGTTTAGGGAAACACAGGAACTGTACTTAATCACAATTTAAATATTTTTTAAAATTGCGTCCGTTCTTGTGTTGTTATTCTCAGTGTATTTTTTTAGATATATTTACATTGCCTAGTGTTCTATCAATGTAGGTCCATATAAGAAATAAAGTGTAGATAATAAGTTGACAGTACAAATACATTTATGAACTATAAAACTGGGAATTAAGAACCTCTTCTCTCTCCGTAGTTTACCTATTGGTTATATCTTGTTAACTCCAAAATGAAGTGTAATTTAACGAAAACACTTCACTTAGACTATAACTAAACATATTACACTGGTTGCAGTTAGTAAGTATGAACATAAATATAATTTTATATTTAATCTAAGCTGTGTTTGTTTAAAAAGTGTAAGAGTTACAATGCAAAGTAAGATTCAAACAGAACTATTTTAAATTTTATATTATTATATGTGTTCTAAATTTGAGTTAATTTTAAATTAATCGTAATCTTATATCACATATAAATATATACATTCAAAACTTATTATATATACCTAACTTAAAAAGGTTATACTGACCTAATTAATAGGCTGTTCTATTTAGTTTTCTTTAGTTTAGTTTGTTGTGGATTGTTGTATATTAACTTACAATTAATGTATATTTTAATGTTACACGGTGAAAACAGATAAAGTTATAGCCCAACACTATTGTGAGTTCATCTAACATTAGATCAATGTCGACATCTTGATCCTAACATGTCAAACGGTTTAAAGGTATGCTCTCATCCACAAACAGATTGTCATAACTTGTTGTTCTGTCTATAAGTACATGTTTATACAACTATGGATGTAATACAGTGTCAATGTTGATTTACCCTAATTCTAAAATTTCTTTAAACCTAAACATGTTGTTTTATTTAATTAATTATAGTAAATATTATTTCTATTTTTGTTGCTGTTAAAACAAACATACTATTGTAACATACATCTTTACCAAATAAATCCCATCGACGAATGTTATTCAATAAGCTTTTCTATGTATATATATATATGTATAATTATCATAACGTGTCTCAAATGAGAGTTGGAAGTGTAAATTACATGAAAACTAAAATATACACATTAAAATTATTACCAAATTAAAGCTAGTACCAAATGGGTATTTGATATTGTTTTCTTTTATTATAAAAGTAAACAAAACAGATTTTAGAACGTAGAACGCAGCTAATTGTAACATAATATAGCGTTCAAACATGTGAAGGATATGTGTTTTTTTATGACTTGGATTTCATTATTCGTATTTATTTTTTTATTATTTTTAAAAAACATTGTACACATATAATAATACGTTTATAACTTTTCCGATAATTCACTACCACTATTTTTCCGTAACTTCACTACCACTACTTTTTTATCACGATTACGGTTAGGTTAGATTAGGTGAGGTGAAACTAAAGTTGATCACTAACTGATAAAGCCAATGATTGACTTAACACCGAATGCGCTATCTGTGTGCAAGTTCTTATAAGCGATAAGATGAGGCCAGCGATATCAAATTCCTAGTGGATAAGGAATATTAAAGTGAACGTAAATATGATTGGAGAACAGTTTTTAGAGCAATAGAATTGTTATCAAATGGTAGTTAATTAACGGAAACAACTAAAAGTAGTGTAGTGAAGTAACGTGAAAGATCCCATTTAAAATATAATAATATTTATATTAATAGCAAAAATAATTAAATATTTACTATAGTTAACAGAAACAGATAAAATAAAAAAAATAAATACCTATATTTTACTTACTTCTCAGTTGAAATTATTAAGAAATATCTTCGTTTAGTTAAAAAAAAAGAAAAAAAAGCAGTCTACTTCCAAACCTTGGATCAACAATAGTTTGAATCAGTCTTTGTTACTTGATTTACTGTTTTCAACTTCTACGCATGTTTGATAGACATTATCTCAACAAATCAGTGATAGTATGGAGAAGTAACATAGATATATACATTATTTGTTTAAAGAACACAAATGCCCACTAAGAATTTTATTGATGCATTTGTTGTATGTGCGTTTCTTTCACAAATAGTATATTTTATGACTAATTTATTAGTTTTTTTTTTTCACAAAAACGATAAACTTTTGGAAACAATCAGAGTTAATAATACAAGAAGAGCAAATTAATTTTGTTTGGTAAATATGAACACAGAGGTAATATTCTTTTGTTGAATATAAAATACCAGGCCTGGCATTTTCCATTGTGAAAGAGTCCAGTGTTACTGGATCTGTCACATAGAAGGGTGGAGTGCCCCCACGTGCCTTGGCTAGTTGTGTAAGGGTGGAGTGCCCCCACGTGCCTTGGCTAATTGTGTAAGGGTGACTTTTAATGAAGTGTGGCATCCCCAACCCTCTAACAGTATAAAATACAAGACGTTTCCTTTTTCACTAATATTCCTTAGATTGTACGTATATAAACAAAGGTGAAGTTTAGCTGTTTTAAATTTACTTTCACAGATTTTTATTTATTTATTATTTAAATTTATTTATACTTGTACTAGATCTTATTATACTGTAAAATACATTATACATTATATTTCAATAAATTTGGTAGTATTGTTGAGCCCCTAAATTCTATCCAAATTAAAAAATAAAAAAATAAAACTGTACGTTGTTCTTATAATAGGTAACATTTAAAAACTCTTTGGCAATAAACCATATTGAACCGACACTAGACAGTTTGTATCTTATATTTATATGTTTTACATATGTATTGGTTAGCATATTTTATGTGGTATAAAAGCATTTGTTTAACGTTAATTGAAAATCAGTTTTGTAACGAAAACCCTTAACAAACTAAACTATTGTTAAGAATTGTATAGAACTATTGTATAGAAGTCCGTTCTGTCAATGGTAATAACCACCTACCTACCATCAGTAGTTATGTCGTATAAAGTTTTACTAGTTCACTTAGTTTTACTAGATGTGTGTTTTACTACATTTTTGTTTCTCTTCTCTTTCGTTTACGAGGCTGCCTGAGACCACTCTTGCGCTGTCGACTTGTTACTTTTGTGGCCGTTGGCTCAAGCCTTGTTCTGTTCCGTGGTTCCGGCTTTCGGTTCGACGGTCCACCTGGGTTTTGGTAGTCAGTTTCCGTCTACCTGTTAACATGGTTAGGTGTGGCTAGAAAGGCAATTAAAGTAAGTAGTACAATTATGTTTAATTTCGAATACCTAATCACCCTTTTGGTGAACATATTTTTGTTTAAATAATAATCAGGTTTATTTGTTATTTATTATCTAATTTGTTATTGGATTATTTCTAAATATGTATCTATTGTTTTAATATTTCATTTTTTTACTGTTAAGTTTTTTGAATTGTTTATCTCTGTTACATTGTACCTAGTTATTAAATTGGTGTTTATTTTGTGAAGCGTAATGTTAGTCTGGTTTTTTGATAAAACGGTACAATGTTATATTTTCTTTTTGATTTCATAATTTTTAATTTTTCACCGAAAGGGGCTTATTTAATAGTGATTTTACTTTTATTTCAATTCGGAGCTGCCCAGGGATTCCGGCTGACCCCTGACCTCGGTGGAATCATGGGATGTGGGCTAAATTTCCGGTTAATTGGTTTTGTTCCAATTTATTAATTTTAATTATAAATTATTTCAACTTTTGTCTTTCTAGTAATTCTGCAGATAGGACCATCTGTAATTTCATTTATGGTATCCGTAGCTTTTGCCAATTTTGTGTTCGGTTTGTATTTTTCTTTATAACTCATATGTTTCATATTGTATTTCTTGTTTTGAGTGCTATTTATGAAATTGTGGCTTTCTGCCAAAAAATTATTGAATTCTTTGTAATAAATAGTTTTTTCGCTCAGCTGCCGAGTTGTGATTTAACCCTCCAACTGCCTCCGGTGATCCTATCGTTTGTCTAGCTTTGAGCCGTCCCCCGTACAGCACGGCTTCCAGTTTGGTGGGGGTTGAGTCTCAGTTGTAATGTTCGCAACAACATTATAACTCATAAAAGTATGAAAAGATATTAAAATTTGCGAAATTTAAACCAATAACTAACCATACAGATACAATATTATGAAAAATATGACATTTGTATGAACATTAAAACAAACTACGAAATCAAAGTAGTTAAATCTTAAGTTACAGGATATAGACAATTTCAAAATAAAAAAAAAAAAAAACAATATATTACTGTAGTAACTAAGTTTACAATAATGTAGAATGATTGGGCGCTGCTGACAAATTTTAAAACTTAGCAGAACCAATAATGTAATATGTATGAAATAAATAAATGAATAAACGAGATGTAACAAAAACTAAGCTTTTCTGAAATGTAACCAAATAACCATGTAAGCAAAGTAGTTGATAAATAATTTAGTTTATTTGTGATTTATTAATTTTATTTATTTATTAATAAATATAATAAAATAAATGTACTATAACGATTAAATATAAACTACTTCATCAAATTTATTCCAGTACTGTATTCAAGCAAGTAACCATATGTATATTTTACAGTACAATAAGATGTGGTATACTTATTAATGTCATCAAAATTTAAACGTACCTTAGTTTATTTATGTAAAATATAATGACTATTAGTGAAAAAGGCAACGTTCTTAGTCTTGTATTTTGTACTGCTAGAGGGTTGGGGATATCCTACTTCATTAACAGTCACTCTATAGTAAAAAAATAATAGTTTACTTTCGTTGCCAGAAATCATGTATATTAAACCATAAGTTAGTCTTATATTTTACTTTAAAATTTTAAATATTGCAAAATATATCTGAAAATAAATATGAAAGAGTTAGATAATTACTGAAAGGAAGGGGATTAATGATGAAAAAATAAAATCCTTTAACAGCACCAACAGCAAACCTAAACATTTTTACCAGTAAGGGCTCAAAGGCTTTGATCCTGGCGGAAGTTAACTCAGTTCCGGGGGATGTGGTGGCTACTGACCACCACTAGGGCGCACGCTCTTAGTTCACTTTCCAATCAAGATTACACCAAGTACAGGCGAATAATTCTAACAATAATCTTTTTATCTTAGTAAATAATTTTAAATCAAGAACAAATTTTTCTTTTGACTAAATCAGTTAATTATACTAGTTAGTTTTATCCTTATAAATTTTATGATTCTTATATTTATACTCTATCCTTAATACTTTAATACTATAAAATTTATGAAACATAATTTTATTTCAGTACTGTACAGTGAATTTTCAAGCACATTTTAATATTAGTGGAAATCTGGATTATACTCATGGTATAAACCACCTGAGAATGATGTTTTAAACTACTTAGTTTTCTGATGAATCAATAATACAATCTATTAATGTTCGCTTAGTAATAGTAAGGTCTTATTGTCAACGTTTATTTATAAGGGTAAAAATTATGAATCTTTCTTTGAAAGTATTTTGGGTGTTTGGTTGTTCGTGATTGGCATATTTGTCGGAGATTTCCAATGCTACAATAATAAAAAAAAAAAAATATGTATTACCATTTAAAACCAATGTTCCACTAAATTGTTATATATCACTGTAACAATTAGTATAATAGAACTTTCTAACAATTAATTAATTACTTCCTTATAAAATATGATGGACTATTTAGAAAATTATGTATTATTACAATTTGGTTAATCAAAAACCCCTAAGTAATTGATATATATATATATATATATATATATATATATATATATATATATATATATATACAAAGAGGTAAACTTTATCTAAAAGATGATAATTTTAAACTCCTTTTAAATATTTCAATAAAAGTCTCTTTTATTGAAAAATTACAATTTAAGACTAGAAATAACCAGTGATAACATGCAAAAACAATGTGCAAATCTTTATAAGTATAAAAAACAAACTTTAAATTATTTTCAATGTAAATATTCAAATAGTGTTTGAAAAGAAATAATTTCTATAATCATTCGTTATAGAAAAGTCATTGCGTATTTTAATACTCAATGAAGGTATGTTGTTTTGAATCTTATACATTTTCTTTTCCGATTTATGAGTAGTTTCAACAATATAATAATGTTTGTTTTTTGTGAACTCAGTGCTATGAAACATGATTGTTGTTTAGTTTTTTTAATATTTGCCAAACAGCTGTTTCTAGTATGTAGAACAAACCAACAAATAAGGAAGGATAGAATTAATTATTGTTATAGTATTTTGATTATAATATATCAAAAAAATTTGGTTTCGTAATGTTGATACATTATGAAGCAAGAATTTAACGTATCAATTAAGTATATCTTTAGATTGTGAAAATATATAAAAGAAAAGCATTGCAATTATAGGCTCATAAAAAGGATATATGAAAAAGTCAAACTATGTTGAAAGTGTCAAATGGGCACTGTAACTTGACTACAATGCAAAATGAATGGCCTAATAAACGCATTAGAGTCTTGTTCTTTTTTATACGTATACTTAAAATATTATGACATTTTATATATTTTGTTTTTCGTTTTATGTATATGGAAAATATACATAAAAATATACGATATTGGTAGTATCGTAAACAAAGTTCCAAACCGTTTATGGACGGATCCAGGGTATTCTCGTACAGAAACTTTATTGTTGATGTCATTACTGGTAAAACCACTTTAGGTTAAAGTTTATGACAAAGTTGATGTCAAAAGCACACAGCTGATGGATAACCTAAGGAGCTTGATGTCGATAAAGAAGGCATTACTTTATCTTTCACGCCTAAAATGTTTATATTTATAGGTCTAAAACACACTACGATGGGTACAATTTGAAAAAATTCTTGTTTTTAATGGAGTTTTTACTTTCAAGATATCGATTATTTGTAAACTAAACTTCTTCAACATGGAACTGTCACTCATTTTGTGCAATGGTAACTCAACAAGTCTGTGCAAATAAAATATAATTCATTTAAAGGTTTAGCTATCACTGATTATTTTTGTTACTTATTTAAGTTTATTTGTTAGGATTTCTAATTGTCGAGGAAACAAAATTAATTAAGAAAATAATTACAGAAACATCTTTGGTGCAAGTAGATATATAATTGTTAACTAGCATAAATATACGGATACCGCGTTATGGGCAATTTTACACATGCGTATATATTCGGATTCCGCGTTTTAAGGGTTAAACAAACAATTGCCGTTTGCATCTATCCTAATTACACATTCGGATATTATTAAAAAAATTCCTAAACACACTGAACAATTCACTTGTTTGTCACGGTATCGTTTTTGATAAAAACAAAAAGATATTATAGTAATATAGTTCTCGCACTTCGACACTAACTGCTGTTGTCACATCTCTACATTTTTATATAGGTCAAACTAAAACTATAATCTGAAATTTCATTGAAACATTCTACTTTAATCGAAACATTCACCTAACCAAATATATTGTATGTAAACATGTTGGAGTTAACTATACTGTAACAGCTGTCTTTTAACAGATGTCTAACTAAAAATATTAGCTTTGGTCTATTAATGTCAACGATTCAAAATTGAAATCAAGTTTGTTGAACAAATCATATATATATATTAATATCTATTTCCTCCTAGACTTAGTTATCTTCGTATTAAATGAAGAACCATATAAATATTTCATTCTAGTGGTTGTTTCGCAATATGCGTGAAATAAATAACCCTAATATTTAAGACGTTCTGCAGATACCTTAATATTTTAGTCGTACAATACTGTGCTGCTCTCTATGTTTAACTTAAGAAATTATGTTGTCCATTTAGCATTTGTTTATGCCGCCAGCTGGTCAATTAAAATGAATATCCGGA
The DNA here is from genome assembly GCA_035578905.1 of Stictocephala bisonia. Lineage (NCBI taxonomy): Eukaryota > Metazoa > Arthropoda > Insecta > Hemiptera > Membracidae > Stictocephala > Stictocephala bisonia. Next base: position 150,622 of record JAQJVL010000533.1, on the reverse strand, counting down.
AGAATAATATTGCAACTTTGATGCCATATAGGGTAAAACCCTAAGGGAATTAAAAAAAATTAGCTCCGTTACGACCTAGAAATAAAAATTACCTTTTGAATAGACAAACATCTCATCAAAGTCGGCCATGTTCTAAGTTCTGAAATTGAGTGAACTAAATAACCCGATTGTTTATATGTAGGATGAATCAGGCTGTTAAGATAACAAATCTATATTTTCAACTAAAGTAGAGGTTCGATTACAATGTAATTTAGAACTTGAAACATAAAAACGCTTATGTACAGTATTGTCCTTTATATGCAATCAGAAATGGTATGATACTTGGAGTCTTTAAGAACGCCAAATTCCTTTCAAATAAATATGATGCAAGCAGTGTTTTCTTTATCTCCTTAGCATATGCCATTTGAGGAACTTTGTATTGTATAAAATTCCATGTATAAATTATTATTTAAAAATAGATATTTATATTCAAATATTAAAACAAATTATTCATCAATAAAACATTGTATTTTTCATAATGTTACCTTTTTTTTGAACTTTCTTAATCCAAAACTTTGATTGGATAACAATTAATATAACTATGAACATTTTAAATATCGTACCAAACAAACAATTTTAATTTCATAAACATAAATATTAGACTCATATAAATGAAAATAAAACAACCTAATAAAATATTTAGGATCAACAAAACAACAAACAGCAAAAAGAATATGCTAATGTTCACAATCATAAATAATGTAATGTAATATCAATTGGAATATTACAAATAAGTTTTTATGTATTTACTTGTTATTCAGAGAAACAAAAACCAATTCCAAATTAAAGTGAAGTTTTAAAATTGCTTGCTCTTTGCCACTCATGGTTTCCTGTGGTATGCTGATATCTTATTATTAATTTAGACTCTGTCCTTTTGGCAGTATTCCAAAAGGACAGGTACAAGAGGGAAAGGTCAACTTTCACTTTAAAAAATTTGCTGGTTCATGAATATTGATAATTTCATTGAAACCTCTCGTTGTTTAGTCAGCTTGATTTGTACTTGTTCATATTTTCTTGTAATACCAGGTGCAGCTAAGTTTTTTTATTTTTGTTATTGCAAGAATGCCTTATATAATATTTGTATTTTTAAATTCCCCGAATTTTATATTTAATCATTTTATGGTGAAGTTTGCATAATTATGCATCCTCCTCTCTGCCAGTTCCAAAAGCAAATGGAATATTGTGTTTTTATTTTGTGCATGTCATCCTGTGGTTTGAGGATTAGTTCTAAATTCAATAAACTATTGAGTTTTTATTAAGTGAATGTCATAATATAATTGTTTGTGGATTTGTTCAGAAGTCAAATAAAATATTTTGTTTTTATTTTGTGACTAAGCATTTTTTTTTAATATTGTGATTTGTGTATTTAGTCTAGTTAATTTACTAATTATTCGATGACTATTAGGTGAGTAATTAATGTTATAAAATAATAAAACTTTTGACCTTTAGTTATATTTCAGCATTTTTCTCAAAGGTTTGTAGTTTTCTGTAGGTAGGGAATTAACCAGTGAAGGTTAATTCACAAGTAGGCACACACTTGCCTTTATAGTCTATATGTCTTTGAACAACATGCTGTCTGTCTCTCAAATTATAATTTACAGGTTGTTGAAATCTATATTCTTTGCTGAGATATTTCCTATTTAAACCAGTATGTCTCTGCTAGCAGAGCAAAGTTCAATATACCATTCAATGTAATATAATGAAACAGGACTTTTATTAAATATACTAGCTTTTTCGTAGTTAAAGATAAATAGTATCTCAAATTACTAACTATTCAATATGCTGTATGTGACCTATAAAAGACAAATACTACTGACTCATTCACTCATCGCTGTATCTAAAAGAAGTACTAAGCTGAAGTACTACGAGGCTGAAATTTTGTAGAGTCAAAGGTCTTATGTTGTAGATGTACAATAAGAAGGGATTTTGAAAATTGTTTTGTAAATTGAAGATGGCAGCCTTTTTAGTGCAAACAATTTTAAATGCCGAAAACAGGGTTTCTTTAATTGGACTGTAGCGGCTGAATGAATGGTTCTACAGTAAAACTAACACCATTTTCTGTATCTAATTTAAAACTATCTACAACGGTTGCCCTATAACTCACCTACTTCATCCTTAAGTAGAGGGATTTTAAATTTGTGCTTGTAAATCAAATTGTTTAATTTACGGCCTCTAAGTGTGTAGACTTCGATAACGATGCTAATAGACCTTGAAACTTTGTTATCTAGAAGAACATACTGTTTTCCATCGGAAAATATACAATTTAATCTGAACACATGCATAGCCAGGTCATAGGACATGACTAGACATGGCTAGAAACACGATATTTCACTGATTCAGAGTCAATTACCGTACTTTGTACCCTCTAAAAGTAGACTTACAGATTTCTCTAGACTTTGAAACTTTTATGTAAGAGAACAAACTGATTTTAATCGGAAAATTTACGATTTAATTTGACCAAACGCATAGCCAGTTCATAGGACATGGCTAAATATGGCGAGAAACCCGACATTTCACTTATTCAGAGTCAACTACAGTAATATAATATAAAGTAAACTTCATACAACATAAATTATTACAATATAAGCACAAAATGCACAACTATTATGGTGATCGATTTCGGTGAACCACGCTCACCTTCCTCAGACCAGAGGGATTCACAAAAAAGTCTTGACCTCTACATAGGTTTATCTTGGCCTCTAGAGGCTCACTAAGAAAGGGTTTTCTTCTCCGACCTCAGGAGTTTGTCCCAATGGTCTCCAAAATGTGAATTGTATTCTTATGGAGGTGTAATAATTGATTTATTTATTTAATTAACAGCTGTTAAATAAAAACTAATTGGATAACATTGTGGTAGGATAATCTTTTAAAACTAAAAATAGTTAAGTAAAGTAGTGAATTATCCATAACATCAGCGGTACTAAATTGTATGATATATTACATAATTGTTAAAAAAATAAAGTATTATGTTTGATTTACTTTTTAAGTAATTTTTTAATGTTCTTGAACAGTTGGAATGTTTACTTATATTTTGATTGCAAGTGTTCAAACTCAATATTATGACCAGCGAAGTGGGCGAGTTCAGCTGGTACTTTATAAATGTGTCTAATATGATGCCATTGACATCACGCTCTCTTTGCATTCTACAGCCACTGATGTCATAAAAGAAGAATGATGGTTTAGTTTTACGTGTGAACGAAACCACCATTGTTTTGTCAAGGTTCAGTGGAATGTGCTTGTCTTTGCCCACCTCACATCCGAACTAATGATTGAGAAGCTAGACGGTTACTTGTATTAGTGACATGTAAACTTAATTTAATACCATCGGCATCGAGTTGGATTTTACACTTTAAGACAGACATAATTGTTATAATTTGACGTGTAATTTATTTTGACAGGAAAACATTTCTTGAAAATCCGAAGTGAATTGTGCACAAAACTTTGCCCGAAATTATAGTGTCAAGGAATGAAAATAGGGAACACGAGTGCTACATGGTTAGACTAGATGTAAGATGCCACATATACAACAGTGTCATTACATAGGTGTAATCGTATGTTGATCAGAAACAAACAAACATGCTACTAAACAAGTTTTACTCTTATGCTGGTAATTATGGATGTGGATTCAAATAATTTTTAAAAACTATCATAAAGCCTTAGTTGTTATAAATATTTTTACTATCTTTAACAAAAATAGATCGAGATTATTGTCGTTATTTTGGTAAGTTCTAGACTCGTCATTCCTTGAAGTAAATGACGAAGGAAATGTGTTCATAAAAATAATCCAGAATATACAGTGGACGAACATGCCTGGGAGTGAAGTAAATGAATCCTTTGGGATATATACAATAAATGACGAAGGATAAGCGGACGAGTGGATCGTTAAAGAAACTGCATTTATATACATCTCTATTCGCTGTAGTTAATATTGAAGTCGTTGAAATACAAATCCTGTATGAGTTAAATTCAAATATATTACAAATTACTGGATCGAGTATTATTCAGAATCAAAAAATTTTGTGAAATGTAATCGAGTAACATTAAAATATTTAATTCTAATGTTAATTTCTTTATTCTTGATTTAAATTAAAATCATAATTGGTTTATATTACATTACATAGAAATCGTATAGTCTTTTCGTACGAAGGGTTACAAATACACTGTGGTATGGGCTCTCCCACTAACCCTATACACATATGGTGGTTAGCGTAACGTGTTACTGGAGTACTCTGCAAGTCGTTATAGCATTGTTCCTTAAACACAGCGACAGTTGTGTTTAAACTCAGTTGACCTCTCCAATTACCTCATCAATCTCTACCTTATCATTCTACTTACTTTGTGAAGAACGCGGCCCTTTTTTGTTAAATCAATACCACTACTTTCTTTTATCGCAATTACGGTTAGGTTAGGTTAGTTGTCTACTAAAACTGACCACAAACTGGCAAATCCAATGACTGTAATACCCCCGAATGCGTTCTTCCGTGTGTAAGTTCTTGGAAAGTGATAATAAAAGACCAGCGATATTGGTTCCTAGTGGATAAGCAATCCGTGGACTGAAAAATAATAGAGGGGATAGTTTTTAGAGCATTAGAATATTTATCAAGCGGTAGTGAATTAACGGAAATAAAAAAGTACTGTTGGTGAATTAATGGAAAAGGTCCAAGAACGCATCTACAATGACGTCACATAGGTGAAGTATCGGCCGAATGGAAACACAAACAATAAATAAACACACACATACTAGTTTAAATTCTCGTGGTTAAAATTCAAGCTGATTAGTGGTGAATAGCTTGCTTACTATTTAGCTGAAAGCTTCCATGTGATTGGTATATTTAGTTACCAGTATTTAATTCAAAATTATTTATTTCTCATGGACATTTACATGTATCAAGAATGGTTTAATATATTTAGATTAACTAAATAGTAACATGATATACATAACTCAGTAATTAAAAACTCATTAAGAGATAAAATAACAGTATTGTACTTACTTTTTACTGGCATGGTTAGTTGGGACATTCAGAGGGTGAATAAAGCTCTTTTTTCACTGGTTTTGGGGCAGTAGAGCTCATAAACATAGTCTTTTCTAAATATGATGGTACTAAAATACACGTACAGTGGTACTGACTCATCCCCCCACCCATACACGTACAATGGTATTGACCCACCCGCATACTCATACACGTACAGTAGTATTGACCGACCCACCCACGCATACACGTACATTGGTATTGACCCACCCGCCCACCCATATACGTACAGTGGTAGTGATCCACCCACCCACTCATACATGTACATTGGTATTGACACACCCGCCCACCCATACACGTACAATGGTATTGACCCACCCGCACACTCATAGACGTACAGTAGTATTGACCCACCCACCCACGCATACACGTACATTGGTATTGACCCACCCGCCCACCCATATACGTACTGTAGTAGTGACCCACCCACCCACTCATACATTGGTATTGACACACCCGCCCACCCATACACGTACAATGGTATTGACCCACCCGCACACTCATACACGTACAGTAGTATTGACCCACCCACCCACGCATACACGTACATTGGTATTGACCCACTCGCCCACCCATATACGTACAGTGGTAGTGACCCGCCCACCCACTCATACATGTACATTGGTATTGACACACCCGCCCACCCATACACGTACAATGGTATTGACCCACCCGCACACTCATACACGTACAGTAGTATTGACCCACCCACCCACGCATACACGTACATTGGTATTGACCCATATGCCCACCCATATACGTACAGTGGTAGTGACCCACCCACCCACTCATAAATGTACATTGGTATTGACACACCCGCCCACCCATACACGTACAATGGTATTGACCCACACACATACATTAGTATTGACCCACCCACCCACCCATACACGTACACTGGTATTTGTTTAGGTTATTTGTAAAAGATGATACTGAAATGCTGGTTTTTAAATGATCTGGCAATCTATTGTAAACTGTGGGTCCTAAATATTCTATTGATTTACGGAACATGTAATTACTATGATAGGGTACAGTTAAGTTGATTTTTTTTTCTGGTAGAATATGTATGATTGTGGGTAGGAAAATGTTGAATGTGTTTATAAAAGTGTAAACTGATACGGAGTAGATAAAAAATGAAGGAAGTGTTAGGATACGTTCTCACAGGAACACTTGCCTTCAGCTTTCCAGACCCCCCAGACCAAACACCAAACATATAGCTCTCTTTTGCAACTCGAAAACCCTTTGTAAGAAAGAAGATGAAGCGGTTTCCCATGACATTATGCCGTACGACATAACATAAGCAAAGTAGTCATGATATAAAAATTTTAGTGCACTACTGCTCAGGAAATCGGATAGATATCTTAAGGAAAACAATACGGAGTTGAGCTTAGAGTAAAGGGGTTTCAACATCCTGGCGCCAAGAAAAACCAGCATCCAAATGAACATCCAAGAAACAGACTGAATTAACCTTAGTGATGACGATCTCGACTAAAGTAACAGCGCTCTTAGAAACTGTGTGAGATCGAAAGTGAAGAATGGAGGTTTTGTCAGCATTGATGAATAAATCATTACTAGTGAACCAAGAATTGATTTTGTTTATTGCAGAGTGTAATTGGAGATTTAATGCTATTGAAGTGTCTGCCTGAACAAGGAATGTAGTATCATCAGCGTATTGTGTAACGCGAGCTTCAGGGACACGATATCTGAAATTGTTTACAAATAACGCAAAGAGAAGAGACCCCAAAACATACCCTTGAGGAACACCCATGTCTGTTTTCTCAATACTCAACGAAATCTGACCTTGTCGTGTCAAAAGAGTTAATGACCATTACGCTCTGGTAACGATTTGACAGATAAGACTTGAACCACTGCAGAAGACAGCCTCTGATGCCATAGCGTTCCAACTTATTAAGAAGTTTCATATGGTTAACTGTGTCGAATGCTCTCGTAAGGCCACAAAAAACACCTTGATTATTAAAATAAGATAAAACATGTTTAGAAAATTGGGTAACTGCATCGGTGGTGGCCCTAGATGGTACATATTCAAATTGAGTGTCCCTTAAAATGGAGTTCTTGAGTAAGAAGTGAGTGAATTGAACATGAATGAGACATTCGAAAAGTTTACTGATGGTTAGTCAAATTGAAATGGGACGGTACTGTTGAGGCGAAGTCCTACAGCATTTATTAAAAACCGCGATGACCAAAGAGAGCTTCATATCCGACCGAAACTTTCCCTGAAGAACTGAAACAATTTAGATTAAGGGGCGAAGCAACCCATCTTATAACTGAAGGACTTATTTCGAAAACGTCAGGTGATTAACTGGTTTTCAAAAATGTAATAGTTTTATACATTTCAAGAGAAGTTGTTGGTACAATGAAGGAGCTTGATGGATAATTTTTTATATTATAAGAGCTGATAGTGCAGCGATTGGTTCCACTTTTATACCGGTCCGGTAGGGCCCTTATGAAAACATTTTTGAACAATACAGCGATTTGATTATGAAAACATTTTTGAACAATACAGCGATTTGATGTGGATCAGAAACGGTTACTCCCTTATATTGTTGCTCTTGAATATATATTGTTTTAGATTTTTTTCCAGAGTTTTCGGACACAATGTTCCATACAGTTTTGCCAACATTGTTACTTTTTTTTAAGTGGGTTTCGACCTGAGATGTTTTAAGAGATAGAATTTAGAGCTGGTAATGTTTCTTGTTGACCCTATACAATATTCTACGTTGTTAAAATTAACAGATCCTTGAAACGTTCTCTGGCAATCAGAATTTCCCCCTTTAACCAACCAGGTTAATTAAAGGAAGATGTAATTAAAGGAAAAGCAAGGCTAAAACTCGATGACACTCTTGACTAAGGAATAAAGAATACTGGTAATTTATGTTGTCAGGTAAGTAGATATTATCCCAATCAACGGAATCTAGAAGTTCAGAGAAAACACTAATATTTTTTTCTGGAAAATATAGGAAAGGGGTGGAATTACAACCCTGACTAAGCATTACTCCCTGAACCACGGTTGTGACAAGCTGTACTTCATGATCAAACAAACAGGAAGGAGCCTCGTAAGCTGATACATGGGTAGGTTCGACATTAGTTAAAATATTGTCGATGCAAGAACCTCCTGTTGCTGATGGACGGGTCACTGATGAAATAAGAGCTCTGATTGATTCAATGAAAATCTATTGAAAATGTCGGATAGCAGTAAAAACTGCCTATCATGTTGCCTATCAAAATGAATTTTGAAGTTTCCACAGACAAATATTTTTAGACCAGGATTATGTAGATTTCTAAGCGATCCCTCAAAAATTTTTAAAAATTCAGAAAAATCACCCTGGGGAGATCTGTAAATGGTTATGATACGTAAATGGTTATAATAAACGTCCATTATGATAAATGGACGTCTAGTTCAACTATAAGTATGACAACGGACTCAAAATTGAATTTTCAAAATTGAGTTCAGATGAAAGACAGCCTGATTTTCCATTACGGTAAAGGAAAAAGAATTACTGACCAAAGTGCATACTCCTCCCTGGACCTACAGAAGACACCCGCCACCCTGTGGCCTTGAACACTCAGCGCAGAAAAGTTGTTTTGAGAAGGCCAGTGCTCGGTCACACAAGCAATGTCGACTTTTTTACTGTGTAATATAGCTTCTAAATTACCAGTTTTGTTATAACTCGACTGAATGTTTTGTTTTGTTTAATAGAATAACCAAACCAGCTGATTTTGCCCATGTTATGTCTCAGTCTTCTGCTAAGTCTCGTCCTGATACCTACCATATATTCTAGTTTCCGTGTATTTTTCACCACCGACAGAGTGGTTTAGTACTCTGTAATTAATTACAGTTGTACATATTAGTATGTAGAATAAAATCCAACGTCTGCATTTACTATCGAATAATTTAACCAATATTGAAGCAGGGTTTGAGGTGCTTTGGCAGCACCAAATAAACACATTTATGCAAATAAAGGTAGGTAAACGATGCTTTCATATGAGTCGGGCTGGAGTTATTCATAACTACCCATACAAAGTTTTGGATGTAATCAAAATATTATTACAGCTACAAGGTTTTTCTAATTAGAAACAAGTTAATATTTCAACACAAAATGAAATGCCATGCATATGTTTTAGAAATAAAATACTCAATAAGTGTATTTTATTGATGTAGTACAAATTTATATGCCATATGTGTTTGTATTAATAGTGAAAATATACATAAATTATATTAATTTAAATATATATTGATTATATTAGTTACCAATAAATAAATCAATTTACCGAGCCCAACTATTATACATTGTAATGGCCTAAGAAAAGAAGTATTTCTAGGAAACGTGAATATTGTTTCTTTTTTATTTTCATTTATTTATATTAATGGATAAGGTAGGTCCAGCTTAATAATGACAGTTACTTATACTGTGAAAAGTTAAACAGGGAACAATTAAGATCGTTATCGTTTATTATTAAATAGATCAAAGTTGTAATTTGTTGAATTTTGTTTTTTATTCATATTGTAAGTAAACTAACCTACCAATGTTTATTATTTGTGTTGCAAAACTATCTTTGTATCATATTTAATTAAGGAATAAACCTTGTAACCACGTTAAGTCCAAATTCAATGTAAATTTGAATTTAACGAAGATTTTAATTAAGCCAAAACAATTGCGTGTTTAATTAAATTGTCCAAAATGAAGTTTCTCATCAGAACAAAAAAACATAAACATGTTGTAAATTTACATGGCATTTAATTGATGCCTGGGATAACATCAGAACAGTGACGGTCCAATTGAACAGCCCTGTCATTCTTGATCCTGTATTCCATTTATTTTACCCCTGTATCATCTGTCTTTGTACTCCTATGTACGTGTTCAATTTCAATAAAGAAAGGCACCCACAGTTTCTGTACATTAACAATTATTCTCTGTTTAGTTGCTCATTAGTTCAGTAATTTCTAATATAAACATTTAAATGAAAGTAAAACGTATATTTTTGTTTAACAATACACAGTGACTAAGCATTAATAAATAATTCTTGATTAGTTTCGTGAGTCAAGATAATTAATATGGTATAATATTTTATGTATGGGTATTTAAATTAGTAATAAAATAAGAGACTATATTATTTTTCCTAATTGTTAAGATTCTCATTCAAATCTCTTTTTAAATTTTTTATTTCAACGTTTTAGTATAAAACTAACATTTAGTAACCACCACTTAAGTACTGTTTCAAATATAACTTAAAATATAATTAAAACATTTTTTAACCAAATTTAACCAAATCAAAGCACTTAATATGTTTTGTTATTTTTAACCAAGTGGAGTTAATAAATTATGGACATTGAAAGATTATCTGCTTATTAAGTTAAAGAAAAGAACAAAATTATTCATTTTCCGTAATGTGTGTATAATTTCAGATGTGAGTTTGTATATTTTAAAAGTCGGTCTAGATAAATGTTACTATTACTTTTTTTTCATTAAAGAAAACCCGTACCATAAGAATATCGTAGAAAATAGCATTCTACACATTCAAATTGGGGCTGTCTCAAACATGGTCTTCGACTTCATACTATGGTATTTCAGTCTCCCGCATCTGCACGTTACGTTTATAACTTTTCAACATACATTATATGAAACGTATACCACCTTTTTCAAAAATTATACAACACTAGATAAATAATCAAGCACAGACACCGAAAAGTAATTACATATAAGTGTGTCATATGGAGTAAACTGGTCAAGAAGTGGCATCTTTTAAGCTTTTCTATTAAAAATATTCTTAAGAAATCTTTGAAGACTAGATTTTGACAAATAAACTCATATTCTGCAGTGGGAATAAATTTGTTAGGAGTGCGTAAATATATTTTGTTTTTACGGTTTCGATAACTTAATTTGACAGTTTAGCTTTACGAACCTTCGAGTGTTATAAGCTGCCGGTTAACAAAAACTTGTCACACCAGACCCGAATACTCTTCCTCTTTAGTATGGTTAAAAGTATTATTAAAACTCATGGGTTCTTCTAAATATCTAATAAACCATTCAACACACCGTGCTTTTTTGTGCAACCAAATCGGCACAAGTTAAAAATACATTTTAAGTTATAATTTCATGAGCAAAGAACAATGAAACGGCTGATCTTTACAAATAGTATTAAAGAAACTTTATAAAATTACTTAGAAATGGTTATGCTTAAAACAATCTAAATTTAACTATGTGGATTTTATTAGCTTCCGGAAGCTTCATTGGCTGGTAGGAGAGGCGCATGATGCATTGTATTGCATTTTTATTGTGTCATATTTTACTAGTTATTTATTGATTTTTGTTGCTCATATGGTTTATATGATTTTCCAATTACCTCAGAAATATTGAAAGCATACATGATGTGCATACATTTTACTAAATTATTTGTACAATTATTTTATTATTCTTCTTAATGAGCGTTTATTTAACAAATTTGTAAGTGGTACTTGATTCAACCAGAGTTACTGAATTCACAAAAGTTTAAAAAATGTCGTTGCATTTACAAAGGCTGTTATAGAAATTGTAAATAGACATGCTTTTTTAACGTTGTTTATGATAAGTTGCTAGATAGCAGAGTTTTAATGGCCTAAAAGCCAAGTCTGGCAGAAATATTTGAAAAAATGACAAAGTTTTAACTATGTTTAGATCTAAAAAAGAACATTTAGTTTTAACTAATCAACAGTTGGTTCTAGTCTGATTCCTTTTTCCTTAGTTCAGGCCCAACGTTTATTTAAAAGTAAATACTAGGATATGACTCTTGGTTGTAAGGATTCATCTGATAGAGTACATAAGTAACAATGTGACATTATTTAAGAGTTATTTGGTCATTTTACATAATTGGTAATTTTATTCAATATTAAGTAGAAGAATAAAATCAAATAAATTTCAGAAAACTGTATTAGTAATAATAACTATTTATATTTAATATACAAATTTTGCTAGAATTTTCTAGTGTTGTCCATAAATAAATTGTCATACGCGAGCTTTATTTTAAGATCCTCTCTAGCTCAAATAATTAATCAATTATTTTTCCTTCACATAAAAGAGTGACAGTAAAATCTCTTTGTACTGTATTACCTCCTTAGGGCTAGTAAAAGGAACATGTGACGTCATAGAATAACGAGTAAATACTTTGCACATAAACTGATCCTTATCGAGGGTGGGGAAAATTTACCAATGGGAAAGAAAAAAAAAACTAAAAATAAGAAAGCTATTTTATTACAAAAATAAAAACAAAAACGATGTATTAAAGATAAAAAAGACAAACTACACGATGGAAGAAAATTAGTTAAGTTAAGACAATTTTGAAAATCAAGATGAAAAAATTGTGACTAGATTAAATCTAGACTGAGTTTGCCCAGAGCTTAAAAAAAAGCAAAAACTAAACAAGTACGGTAAATATTCACACTTCTTTTTCATAGTATACCTATAAAGAAACGGTAAATATAACAAAACACCTACAACTAAACAGTTGACGAGAAATTTAATATAAATAATTACAATAGAACATAAATCTAAACACACAATAACAATATAACTCAAAAAATAATAACAGTATAAGATTTACAAATAATATAAAGAAACGTAGATTTTTTTAAAGAAGGTAAATTTAACTATATGACCGGTGACTCGAAAAAATTTAGAGGTTGCCCAATTTTGAAAATAAAAGAAATTATAAAAATATAATCAGGATAAGTTTTTATAATTTACCCTACACCAACTTCTGCGGCCGGCCAGAGTCGCTCATAATTGGAAACTACACAACGATGCAAGAATGATAAAACTCTTTCTTCATTAAATTATACAAAAATATAATAAAAAATCATAATAAGGGTTGTTATAAATACATAAGTTTTGATGAATGTATGTATTTAATTTTTCGTATTTCATTTGCTGTATTAGGCCCTGAAAACGTTTATTTGTATAATTTAATATTTAATTCAAATAATTAATATTTACTATATAATATATATTTTGTATTATTTGTTCATTTGCAGCACACTCAAGCTGATGTATGATTACACAATAACAAAATACAATAGGAAACATAGCTAGGATTCATATTTTAATATAAACTCACTAAAAAGCCTTTGCATTACATAATTTGCAATTATTACATTTACGATTTTTGATAATTAGTTAATAATTGAAGTTAAAAGTCACTCTGTAGCTGTCAATACTCTGAGCTCGATTACCTTCTGATGTACTGTTACCCAAACACATTCCAACCGAAATCCAATTTAACGAACTTCTGTCTGATCATGTCTGGTGTTGGATAATGCTTGCACAAGCCGTTAGTTTCAATTCAAGCCCACTCGACGTGCTAAAAGTTGATTGCCCGGAAGTTTCACATTAAAGTCCAACAATGTTTTTAAAGTTAATTAACTTTTTAGTTTGATTCCACCAAACAAATGTCATAAAACTTTCTTATAAAATTAAAATGACTTGTGAAATATTTCATGAATTAGAATGAAACTTAGAATTAGTCAACTTATAAGCTCATGATTTCATTTAACTTTTCATGGATTATATTATTGTACTAATATAATCTCAGGCAAAATTAACAGTATAAAGAGCAATAGTCTTGGTTACTAAGGAACCTTCACTTTTCGTGAATCTAAACTACGTAGTATTATTTTTAATAATATGCAGTTTTAAATTCAAAATATCCATAAAATCTTATTACCTCAGGCCATACTTACAAATTGGTTTATTTATAATATTTTATAACCTTGCATACATGTACCTGAAGTCATATATGGACTTCATGGAAGTCAAAATGTACATCATAAAAAATATAAAGAAATGTGTTAAAGGTTTTTTATTATTAATATTTTATTTCACGTAGTATTGGTTAAATTTTGGATGACTGACAAGCCTGATACTGATTTCGCTTTCCAACACAACATCCGAACACTGAGTTCCACTCAACACGGATAAACCATACTTCTCTAGTGGTGTCCACTTTCATAGCAACGATTGAGTGGATATGTATATTTTGGATTGTATAAATTGGCAAAAAGTGACTAGTAAATGACAACCTAGTCTCAAATCCCTTTTATATAAGGGAGTTAAATCCGAGGGAATGGAACAAGATTGGGCACACAGCAGATCACGTTAATAAAAACAGCGTTAAAGGTGTTCGTCCGGGCTTCTAGATTTTATTGCAACTGTTGCTAAGAGTTGTAAAGATCCTGACTTACTAAAGAACTGCAATTCCTCCCCTCTCCCCCCTTCATAGCCCGAAAACTCAACAAAAGGACATAACTCCTTTATTTATAGTAAACTCTATATTTTAATATATATTATTAATCGAATTGTTTAGGCAAAGATTATTGTACAAATTTAACCTCAAAATTAATTTAAAAATGTTATTTATAGAAAATTAATTGGTAACGCTTAAAAATGTTTTAGATTTACTGTAATACTAGGTAGTTTAGTACCTGTTGTCTACTATATTCTCAAAATGTTTAATAAAATATATCACATGAAAGGCCAAATTAGTCACTTTCGGCAGCTATACTCCATAAATATATTTTTTAGATTTTTTCGCGAAACACATTTTTTACTTACATGGATACTAACAATTTTATTTGAAAACAAATCAAAAATAATATTCGACTAAACATCCTTAAAAAATGTACATTAGATGGGTCGATTAAACAAAAACCAGTGGTATGATTTTATTTCCTATGTCAATTTTAATTTTTTAGTTTCTAAAAATGTTCTACCAAATGTTGTTTACAATCATTATTTACAAATATTTTTTAATTTGTAAATGTGCCATATATATAACTTAATTTAGATTTTAAATAAAAATCATATGAAAAATAAGTTTCGTGTAATTTTAGTTAGTCTGGCTCGAGATAGTTTGATAACTGTGTAACTTAATGAAAATTCAATTCAAACTTTTTATTACAAAATATATGTTACATTATAATTCAATGGATTTATATCTCATTTATAAAATCAATCCTTGAAGACAATACTGCTATACACATTTAAGATATTTCTATTAACAAAAATGCACTACTGAACATTATATCGTCCCCACTGATAATCTTATTTTCTCCCTGCATATGGGACGGATATGTGCATGTACATATTTTAGTCAATGTCAATTTTCCTAAGAAGTTAAAAACAAAATATATTTTCCAGTGTTCAGTAAATTAATTTTACGCATAGTTCTGATCTTCCCTTCTTAACACCATTTCCTTTCTTATCATCCACGAACAAGGTTTAAGGTTTGAGATGAAGCAATTTTTCACTGACTCGCCTCTTTTGTTATGGGTTTTGGCTATTTGTTTAGTAAATACTCAATTGACATAAATATTTAGTGGAGTTTTTAATTTATACTTTGATTAACATTTTCTTACACTTTTAACTTACTAAGCCTATTTATCTAAAGTACAGTTTTGTTATTCTATGCAATAGATATATGAAAGGAGAAAAGCAAAAAAGTGATAATTGGATAGAAGTACTAAGTTATATTCAACGTGGGGGAGACTGTTTTCCTTCCAACTGCCTGGGACATTTATCCTTGTTTCTACCAAATAGGGGAGGCCAAAATACCCCATTATCAACGTTACCTCTCTGGAAATTGTCTTAAAACTCTCCATTCTTTCTCTTCACTATAGATAATATAACTAAAATAGTGTTATTAAGTAAATACAATAACGAATCATATTGTTATTGTATTTACTTGGTATATAAAATATGATAAAAGCTTCTGAGTTTAATGTATACTTTAATATACAGGGTGTTTAGCTCTCGCTTCAAACTTTGGGATATTGTTCCAAAGACCAACAGGAGCCAAAAACTAAACGTAAGTAATGGTCTATCTCTTTTCGTTTATTGTCTGTTTATATACTTTTTTTTTAAATTGAAATAACTATATTTTTATAAAAGTTAACTAGACTAAATCTAACCAAACTTCAGGAATATATTCAATATAATTATATCTAATAACAAAACAAGTTTAGTTAAATGTGTTTCCTTAGTTTTAAACTGACAGCTGTTTAAAAAGTTTTAATTGAAATAATTAAAAAAGTATTAATTTATTACAATAATATTAAACTAACTCTTTTTTAGAATATTTTAATACAAATTAAACAGTATATTAAGTTTTAAAATCGAATATCAAATAATAGAATTATTGCAAGTTTATTTCGACCGTGCATGTTCTGAGTACCTAGAGAACAATGTAACAACATGCAAGGTCAAACAAAACTTGCAATAATTCAGTTATATGATATTAGACTTAAAAACTTAATAAACTATTAAATTGGTATTAAATTATTTTTTAGTTATTTGATTTTCAACATTTTAAACGGCCGCCATATTGAAACTAAGAAAAGAAATTTGACCAAACTTTTCATATTATTAGATGTAATTATATTAAATAGGTTGCAAAGTTTGATTATATTTAGTTGCGTTTTCACAAAAATATATTTTGATCAAACTTTTTATATTAGTAGATGTAATTATATTAAATAGGTTGCCAACGTTTGATTAAATATAGTTGCGTTTTAACAAAAATATAATTTGACCAAACCTTTTATATTAGTAGATGTAATTATATTAAATACGTTACCAAAGTTTGATTAAATTTAGTTGCGTTTTCACAAAAATATTATTTGACCAAACTTTTTATATTAGTAGATGTAATTATATTAAATACGTTGCCAACGTTTGGTTAAATTTAGTTGCGTTTTCACAAAAATATAATTAGACCAAACTTTTTATATTATTAGATGTAATTATATTAAATAGGTTGCCAAAGTTTGATTAAATTTAGTTGCATTTTAACAAAAATATAATTTGACCAAACTTTTTATATTAGTAGATGTAATTATATTAAATACGTTGCCAAAGTTTGATTAAATTTAGTTGCGTTTTAACAAAAATATAATTTGACGAAACTTTTTATATTAGTAGATGTAATTATATTACATAGGTTTGCCAAAATTTGATTAAATTTAGTTGCGTTTTAACAAAAATATAATTTGACCAAACTTTTTATATTAGTAGATGTAATTATATTACATAGGTTTGCCAACGTTTGATTAAATTTAGTTGCGTTTTAACAAAAATATAATCTGACCAAACTTTTTATATTAGTAGATGTAATTATATTAAATAGGTTGCCAAAGTTTGATTAAATTTAGTTGCGTTTTAACAAAAATATAATTTGACCAAACTTTTTATATTAGTAGATGTAACTATATTAAATAGGTTGCCAACGTTTGGTTAAATTTAGTTGCGTTTTCACAAAAATATAATTTGACCAAACTTTTTATATTATTAGATGTAATTATACTAAATACGTTGCCAACGTTTGGTTAAATTTAGTTGCGTTTTCACAAAAATATAATTTGACCAAACTTTTTATATTAGTAGATGTAATTATATTAAATAGGTTGCCAACGTTTGATTAAATTTAGTTGCGTTTTCACAAAAATATAATCTGACCAAATTTTTTATATTAGTAGATGTAATTATATTAAATAGGTTGCCAACGTTTGATTAAATTTAGTTGCGTTTTAACAAAAATATAATTTGACCAAACCTTTTATATTAGTAGATGTAATTATTTTAAATAGGTTGCCAAAGTTTGATTAAATTTAGTTGCGTTTTCACAAAACTATAATTATTTTACTAAAAAATAAGTATAGACAGACAGACAATAAACTAAATCAGATATACATTTACTTACGTTTAGTATGGCTCCTTTTAGTCTATTGAACAATACCCCAACGTTTGTAACGAGAGTTTTGAAACACCCAATATAAATAAAATTTAAAACTTTGATTCATGTTCTTTCATAGTAAATCATTTACCCTTGTATCGCTTTGTAATGCACTAATCGATTTTCATATAAATATACGGACATATCAAAGGCTAACGGTTTATGAACATTCAAAAATCTTACATATCATGAAGTCCCAGGTTAATTAAGGACGTATGTTCTAAAATGTAAATGCGTAAAAGCATACAAAAATATGACCTACAAACTACGAAGTACTTCTTGTTAAAGAAACATTTTAATTAATACTAGTGCATCCAGTTCCCAATTTATTATACGATAAACTTGGCTCAATTTCTACAGGGTCTAGGATAATGAAAATTCTTAATTACTAAGTGAAGGAACTGAAGGAGACTTTTTTATAAAAAAAACCCCCTAATGAACATTAGAACTACTAGAGTAACGTTATCAGAAAGTTACACTGGAATTTTCCAAGGTTCATGAATATTTAATGAACTCCAGCTCCATTAACTTCGTAATATCATTATTAGGATTTTCATCATAAAATTATCTCCAGCACACTGAAACTTTACGGGATTTCTTAAGAGTCAAATAACATCATATCACCATATTTAAAGGTGTAAAAGATGCAGAATTAAATAAGAAATGAATTTATGTTTGTAGAATTGTTCGTTTGTTAATACAACCAGTGAAAGGGTAGATAACACCTATTCAGTTTGCATAAAATACAATATGTTTTCATTTGAAATAAAGTAACAGTATAACAGTAGTTTTGTAGCAATCTTTAATGGTTAAGTCTACGTATTTTTAAAATTTATATAAATGTTCTACTCTAATTAGAATTATAAATCCTTAAATCTCATGATTTCATCATATACTGGATAGAGACCTGCAGGTGATATATACGGCTCGGATACCAGAGTCAGTCAGTCAGTCAGTCAGTCAGTGAGTCTAGAGCCTACAGCCGGGTGTTTGCAGCGACAGTGAGCGAGTTCTACAGTGCGAGTGAAGTGTCCGAGTATAGTGAAGTGGTCTACGGAGAAGTTACCGGTGAGTGGTTCGTTGTGGGGATCAACGAAGGAGCAGTGCGGTACTTGTGGACGACTTCTGAAGGGACACTGAAGAAACTGTGAGTGAACTGTTAGCATTGGACTGTAGGTAATAGAGAATCTAGGAAAGCCACTTTATAGAGCTAGGAATTGTAATTAAAAGAAGGGAATTTAGTAAAGTCACTTTGCAATTAGTAGTTGTAATTATTGATGCCATCGAAGATTGTAATTATAGATTAGTTTAATTGTAGCAGTAGGCCTAATAGTAAATTGTACTTTTCACAATAGTTAAAGTTAAGGAAATAATCCATTTAATTATAATAAGTTAATACATACAAGATTAAATAAATATATTATAAAAATATAACTATGGTGATATTCCATACAAGATATTATAGACAATAAGAAAAGAGCAAGTACTGAAAACTGTCTATAACAGCTCCCAATCTGATAGCGCGACAAAATAAGTTTGTATCTGAGCAGTGATTATAACTAAATAAAACAATAACAGTAAAAAATAAATAGTGGCTGGGTGCAATTATCAAGACTTATTGGTCCTTTTGCTAGCCTAACGGTTGGCACTCCTGACTTTAATGTGGGGAAGGGGCACGGGTTTAAACCCCGGAAGGTCCAACTGAATTATGTTTTATGGGTTTGTACCTTTTCCCTATGGCAATAACAAAATAAAAACTATACATAGGATGGTTCATAGTCGTTTGCATCTGCCATTAAACACAAATCAATAAAAAATACACTTTTTTGTAGTTTTTAATTTATCAAACCTGCAAACATATTCATTAATGTATTAGAATCTGTATAATTGTAGAAAAAATAAACTTTAGGAAGTAATACAAATATTTGCTTAAAAAATATATTGTATTTTCTGATAAAATTCTAATTCAAATGTTCGTAAACTGGGTATAAAAAAGAATTTTGTATAGTTTGCTGTAGCTTTTAAGAAAGGAAATTTAGGATTCAATATCAAAGGATAAAGGGATAAGGACAAGAGAAACATAAAGATTTAAGGTATCCAATAAAGCTTCTTTGTCCGCTATTAAACATTTTACCTTTGAGCGGTCACGACTGTCGGCTTCAGGTTAAGTAAGCGCTCTCTCCCTATTTATCTTCAACACAGAAACGTAAAAGATAATCAAGTAAAAAGCGACACTTTATCTAGTATTCTTTATTCTTCTTTCCCCGAGTTATTTAAGTATTACGTTACAAGACATTTTAGAGATATATATTGAAAATTTGAATAATTTTAAAACATAAAATAGTCTCAAAACAAACATAATTTACTGTGACATGAAAATAATGCGTCTGGGAAATCAAATTGAATAGCATATTTAAATTACTTTTTGGAAGCTATTTCTTTAATATTTAATTTTTATATCGTATTTAAATCTTCTTTTCTTTAACAATACTCGGTCAAAAAGTAGTATACTATATTTTTAAAACAAAATTAGTGTCGTTTATATAAATGTGCAATATACATTAATATAGAACTATTGTACGTTTATAGGAAGGTGGGTGGATCAGTACTACTATACGTGTTTGAGTGGGTGGGTCATTACCATTGTAGGGACGTGTGTGGGTGGATTGAATAAATCAGACTGGTTTTTCAAATCTCAGATGACCAGCTGATATGCAATAGACAGTTTGAAGAACTTTCACAATATTTTCATTTGTAAATCCAGTTTGGGTTTGTTTAGGTTGTGTGGAGTTTTGTTATCGTCGGGTAGAAAGTGTTGGTGAGCGGATGTCTTTATTTATGGTTGAATGTGTTTGTTCATACCTTATTTTATGGTAATGTAGACACTTATACATTTTGATTAATAAATGATTGAAAGATTCCTTCAAGGTATGCTAATTGAAACTGTATAGTACAGATGAGGGAGACAAAGATTTATGGACATTTGCCATCATTACGTGAAAAAAGCAAGTACTGAAAACTGTCAATAACAGCTCCCAATCCGATAGCGCGACAAAATAAGTTTTTATCTGAGCATTGATTATTATACATTTTTGTGTTTCATAACTAAATAAAACAATAACAGTACAAAATAAAATTTGCTAGCCTAACGGTTGGCACTCCTGACTTTAATGTGGGAAAGGGGTGCGGGTTTAAACCCCGGAAGGTAAAGTCTTTAGTAGAGTACAAGAATGTTTGTTTTCCCCTCAAATAGTTATTAGCT
Organism: Stictocephala bisonia; assembly: GCA_035578905.1. Classification (NCBI taxonomy): domain Eukaryota; kingdom Metazoa; phylum Arthropoda; class Insecta; order Hemiptera; family Membracidae; genus Stictocephala; species Stictocephala bisonia. The sequence goes on along the minus strand of JAQJVL010000533.1, from coordinate 129,514 downwards.
TTATGGGATTGAAAGAGCAATACTCTATTTTAACGGATTTGTATAAAAGTACAAATAAATATACATGTAAGGTTAACAAGTAGTATTTGTTATAGAGATAGATGAACTTTTTTTACATGGTTTTTATGTAAATAGGTAACTAACCCCCAGAAGTTAAACTTTGACATATTCTATTTAGCCAGTTTGAAATGATATATGTCTCTATTGAACGAAGGTTTGGAAAAAGAGTCCTTCAATGCACATAAACTCGTAAAGTAAGTATTTTAATAATTCATGTTTTATAGATTTACTAGTACGAAATAGTATATCCTTATAAATTTTCAAAAGATGATAATGTTCTACAACAATTCTTCAAAAATAAAAATACTTCGACATTCTTAACAACAGTTTTCCGTCTTACACTCTCTGTGAACCATAAGTTTTTAATTACGTTGTACCATTATTGTTCTTTATAAAAATGCAATTATATTTTCAGCTTACTAAATTAAAACTAAGTCGGGGTAGCCGATTTAATCTCAGACAACTAATGAAGATACTTTAGTTGAAAATATCTCAATAAAATAAGTATGTATAAATCAAATAATTTATTGATCTGTCATTTATTTATTATTATTTTGTATATTATTCGAATACATCAATAACATTTCTTACAATATTTTTGCGTTGGGTATATTATATTTTGTTCGGATAGAGGTTATCCAATATAACAATGCTTCTAACGATAAAAATATAATATAATTTTTTGACAATTATTCACCAATTATTATCTTATTATTAGACAATTATTAGACAATTATTATCTTCTTCTGTTTTTATACACTTAAATAATTCTCATAAAAGTATATCATTCACTGAACTTGATAGTTTAAATACAAAAAATACAGGTCATATATTTTTTAAAGTTAAAATATAATCATGTTAGAAGACTGTGTCAAGTAATAAAAGAATATACGGAGTTCAAATGGCACTCCCGTGTAAATCACATACCATTCAATATTAAACGGAACAGGAAGTTAAATATTCTTTCAGGTTCCTTCCAGCCCTGAGGGGTTCCGTGCACAGTCATTACTATTGACTTAGTTTCCTTTCAGCCCTGAGGGGTTCCGTGAACAGTCATTACTATTGATGGCAGTCTCTTCTTCGTCATCATTTTTCGTTATAAATTATACAAGACAAAAAATATATTCATATATTAACATCAATTGTACAGGGTGTTTCTTTTAAAACGCAACCTTACTTACAAGTACAGAAAATGAAGGTTTAAGATAATTACAAGTTCATAGGTTGGTAGCCCTGGTTCTTCATCTTCCTTGGATATCAGCTATTTTACATTTTTGCATTGTTGTTCACTTTATTTAGGTTTCATGCAATGTCATTAAGTTGAGGTTATAAACATGGTTTTGAGCAAAGACCAGATAGTGTTTATTGTGGAAGAATAAGTCGTTAACATAAAAATATCAATGAAATCATATAAATAGTAGTAATAAATGTTAATAATAATAATAAAACGTGTTATAAATATATGTTTTTTAAATTTCATGTCATGGGTTGCGTTTTAAAAGAAACGCTTTGTATAAGCAGATAGTAAAATTTAGGGATTGGGTATTAGGTCATATTCAGTTTTCATGTACTTTCATTAAATGTTTGTGATATGTCTCTTATCTGTTTTCTCACGTGTTTTTTGTTGGTGTACTTGTCCTCTCTGGTAACTTTGTTGATGTCCTTTTGTATTTAAGGTAATTTCTCTCCTAATGTATTAATTTCTCACCTAATCTCTGCAACATACCTTAAGTTGTAATTGTGAAAAAACACAAAATCAGATCATAAACAAGCTTGTGAGTGCTCTAAGTTTGGTTTGAAAAGTATAATTTAATGGACTGGTTCGTAAGTTATTGTACGCAAGGTCATGGCTCCCCACAGACTTGATTCAGTATATTTTTTATAACTTCTTCTGGACTAAAATTAAAAGGCTAAAAACGCTAACCTACATACAAACTGGCTACAGTTGTGCGACTCTTTCTCCACAGAATATTGGAGTTAAACATAACCCAACAATCCTTTACGACGTTGTTGAAATATAATTTAGGTTTTGTTAGTCATAAAGGAGCATGCTTTCAAAAATCCTGACGTCAGTAACCAAAAAAATGACGTCAGTAACCAGTACATAAATATATTTAGCACAAGTGAACATCACACAACACAAATATATTATAATATAAACACAAAATGCACAAATATTATGGCGATCGATTTCGGTGAACCACGCTCACCTTCCTCAGACCAGAGGGATTCACAAAAGAATGGAAATAGTGTTCATCAACTAAACTTGCAGATCTATGATCACGTGATCATTGGCTGGAACTGTCAAAATGGCGGCTTATGTGATATTATTGGTTATTTCCTATTGGCGATTTTCGTAGCGATCCAATATCAGAATTGGAAAACCAGTTTGATCTTGTTCCACTGGACTCGATGCGTCAACTTGCCGACTTGGTAACTCTTTACAAACTATTTAATGGACTGCTTGACTGCCCTGAGCTTCTTAGTGAAGTGGATCTGTCCATCCTAAGAGGAACAGCACGTTCCAGGACCGTCTTTCACAGGCATCAACATTCCCCCTACTACAGCGGGATTTCAAGACTTTTGAGAACTCGAAGTGATAATGCATCTCACATTGGGTTTTTTGGAGAATATGTCGCCTCATTTAGAAATAAAGCATCTCTAATTCTACGAAATTGACAGTTTTGATAATAGAGTGTCCTATTTTAATTATAAATAATATACTGATTTGGTTGTGGAGTATTTATTTATTATTTGTGTATTTGTTAATTATTATTTATCGTCGTTTAGAATTTATTAATTGTTGTTTCTTAATATTATTATATCCTTACTTTTTTCTCCTATTTTAATTTATTGTTATTAGAAATAAATTATTTATTGTCTCATAGTTGTTTATATGTATATACTGTTATTTATACTGTGCTAAATTATTATTCTCGATTGTTAATAGTCTTTTCATAGTTTATTTATTATTACTTATTGTTAAATTTAGATTTTTGTTTTTGTTGTTACTTATTATTATTATATATATATATATATATATATATATATATATATATATATATATTGTCTTTCTAATATTAATATTCTTTTGTGATGTTGGTTGTAATGTCTTAAAATTAATAACTATTACAATTTGTATTATTTGTTATAAATTACTATTAGTGCTTTTCTTTGTAAAAATGGTGTGCACCATTGGTAGAAATAAATAAAGAAATTTTCTTGTTACTTCCGTTCTTTTAATATAAATAAAAAGAACTCCAATGAATTATTGGAAAATGAAATTCCAGATAGATATATTACATTATGTGATCAGTTTTAAACGAAGAATCTTTTATACACAAAGTATCCAATACCAACTCATACCAACTCAAAAAACATATATAAATTCACATAATAATGTACAATGACATGACGCCTCAGGGAACTAGTTCTAAAACTACTGAACTGACAAACTCCACTACATAAACACAATGTGGTTGTTATATGTAACGACAGTGTACGAGTCTAGAGCCATTTAAAGCATTCAGCTAATAAACACTCTTCCCTCGGTTTGTTCAACGCAATATGCGCGTATTTATTTTACTCTCATCACTGCTTTTGGCACAAACTGTCCATGTTGATGACGTAAACTGACCCAATAACTGTTCGGCAATTTTAAATATTACACTACAGTTTGATTTGAACTACGTCAAGTAATTATAATCTTCGCTGTGCACTTTTTTTCAAATTGTAAAATACTTCAACTTCAATTATAAATACAGTATCTATATTTAAAATAAATATGTTTTTATGACCTTATGTCGATTCTTTGTTTAGTTGTTGGTTTGTTTCAACGTTTGTAGTGTTTAAGTGACTTAGTTGGAGCAATGTTTGTGGGATGCTGTTCAAGTCATTATTCGAGGTAAATATTTTGGTAAGACGTAATTTGAGGTGAATTATAATAAAACATTGTTCATGATGACTGTAAATCAATGTTTGTGTGAACTGTTGATGAAGTGAACTTCATAGTAGTTTTTAAAAAATCAAGAGTTTTCTTGGTAAGAGTTGGCAAATCAAATTTTATGGCATAGAATAGTGTACGTGGTGACTGTTTGTAAAGCTATTTTCATGGTAAAAGTTGGTAAATAAAAGTTTATAGCGAAAGCAATGTACGTGGTGACTGTTGGTAAAGCTATTTTCTTGGTAAAAGTTGGTAAATAAAAGTTTATAGCGTAGAGCAATGTACGTGGTGACTGTTGGTAAAGCTATTTTCATGGTAAAAGTTGGTAAATAAAAGTTTATAACGTAGAGCAACGTACGTGGTGACTGTTGGTAAAGCTATTTTCATGGTAAAAGATGGTAAATAAAAGTTTATAGCGTAGAGCAACGTACGTGGTGACTGTTGGTAAAGCTATTTTCATGGTAAAAGATGGTAAATAAAAGTTTATAGCGTAGAGCAATGTACGTGGTGACTGTTGGTAAAGCTATTTTCATGGTAAAATTTGGTAAATAAAAGTTTATAGCGTAGAGCAATGTACGTGGTGACTGTTGGTAAAGCTATTTTCACGGTAAAAGTTGGTAAATAAAAGTTTATAGCATAGAGCAATGTACGTGGTGACTGTTGGTAAAGCTATTTTCATGGTAAAAGTTGGTAAATAAAAGTTTATAGCGTAGAGCAATGTACGTGGTGACTGTTGGTAAAGCTATTTTCATGGTAAAAGTTGGTAAATAAAAGTTTATAGCGTAGAGAAACGTACGTGGTGACTGTTGGTAAAGCTATTTTCATGGTAAAAGATGGTAAATAAAAGTTTATAGCGTAGAGCAACGTACGTGGTGACTGTTGGTAAAGCTATTTTCATGGTAAAAGATGGTAAATAAATGTTTAAAGCGTAGAGCAATGTACGTGGTGACTGTTGGTAAAGCTAGTTTTATGGTAAACGATGGTAAATAAATGTTTATAGCGTAGAGCAATGTACGTGGTGACTGTTGGTAAAGCTATTTTCATGGTAAAAGATGGTAAATAAATGTTTGTAGCGTAGAGCAATGTACGTGGTGACGGTTGGTAAAGCTATTTTCTTGATAAAAGTTGGTAAATAAAAGTTTATAGCGTAGAGCAATGTAGGTGGTGACTGATGGTAAAGATATGTTCATGTTAGCAGTTTGTAAAGCATAGTTTATGGAACTTTTGTAGAGCAATGTTCGCAGTGATTTTAGTAGTGAGTATTTGTACAGTAGTAATGTAATGACTGAATAAACCTACGCTCGTAGTAACTGCTGATAATTGCATTCAATTGGTAGTCAAAGTTAGACCAATTGCAATAATATAACTATGAGATATTTTTGGCTACAAAGACAAACTATTTGCTTACCCATTAAACATGCATATAACATATATGAAGTAAATTACATTGAACGTTTTAAAATGACTGTCAAACAGTGTAAAGGACCAACTCACTTAGTGAATCAACTACTCTTAGTATTTGATGGCTCTCCTACCCACCCATACATGTACCCCATACATTGACCCACCCGCCTACCCATACACGTACATTGGCATAACCCACCCGCCCACCCATACACGTACATTGGTACTGACCCACCCACCCACCCATACACGTACATTGGTACTGATATGTACGTGTCCTAGCGTAACGGTAGTCAAAAACGGGCGGTAGGTGGGTCAATGCCACCGTATGTGTATGGCTGGGCGAGTGGGTCAATACCCAGATCGACAAGAAAGCCTCTCAGCTTGGGTTCAAAGTCGTACGACTTCCACCATACCACTGCAACTACAATCCGATTGAACTCGTATGGGCTAATCTGAAACGGTTTGTTGCTGCACAAAACACCACCTTCAAGCTGAACGATATTCAAAATTTGTTCATGGAAGCATTGAACTCTTTCACCCCGGATAAATGGAGAAGTTGTGTACAGTACGTCGAAAAAGGTTGTGTACGTTCATCCTCTATGTCAACTAAGAGCTGTTCAGCCTCTATGTCAACTAAGAGCTGTTCAGCCTCTGTGTCAACTAAGAGCTGTTCAGCCTCTGTGTCAACTAAGAGCTGTTCAGCCTCTGTGTCAACTCGGAGCTGTTCAGCCTCTGTGTCAACTCGGAGCTGTTCATTCTCTGTGTCAACTCGGAGCTGTTCAGCCTCTGTGTCAACTCGGAGCTGTTCAGCCTCCGTGTCAACTAAGAGCTGTTCAACCTCTGGGTCAACTAAGAGCTGTTCAACCTCTGTGTCAACTAAGAGCTGTTCAGCCTCTGTGTCAACTAAGAGCTGTTCAGCCTCTGTGTCAACTAAAAGCTGTACAGCTTCTGTGTCAACTAAGAGCTGTTCAGCCTCTGTGTCAACTAAGAGCTGTTCAGCCTCTGTGTCAACTAAGAGCTGTTCAGCCTCTGTGTCAGTTTTAATATTGTTAATTATACTTTCATTTGACCTTATCAGAACCTATATTTGGATAAATAAAGTATGAACGAGTAGATAAATTAAGTATTGCTCAAAATGACTTTGAACAAGTTATGACTCCATATTAATTTATACACAATCAGGCCTAAAGCCCCATTTTTAGAGCATCACTTTGCAAAACGAAGAAATGTCAACATATTTAGAGAAACTCAAAATATTATATGTATATTAAACACAACCTTTCATTAATGACAATTCCTGTCTTATGGATAAATGTGGAGTCTCTGGTATGACAGGGTTCCTACGCCATCCCCTACATTATCACTTTTCTTAAAAAACGTCCTTTCGTTCTTTAGTAGAGCTCGTAGATTATCTTCATCAAAATTAAAAATCAGTCTTAATTGTTTCCATGATTACAATCTTAATTTTTTCATACAGTTTAATAAGGAATCACCAATCAATAATGCCCTAAATTATTGAATGTTATATTAGTTTTAACTTTTTCCATCCATGTTTTATGGATTGCACATAATTTTTTTACAATTTACAGACAAATTCGTCGTATTAGAATTGTTGTAGTGTTTTAGTTAGTAATGCAATAAGCTCACTGTTAGTAAAATGCAATGCACTATATATAGTCAGGATTAAATTATTTTCATACCGAATTACAACAATTAAGCTCTTTCTAGTCAATGTCAACCATAGTAAAATAATTTTATTTACTATCTGTACAACTAAAAGTACATTCTATCAGTAATAAAAAATTAACCTAAATCGTAAATGTACAAATATTTTCTTAACATAAAGCATGTGAGTAATAACTCCACAAACATAAGATACTTTGTACATACGTATACATTTAATGTATAAAATATTCACTAAATCCTGCACTATATCCCAGTATTGTTTCATGTAGAGTAATTAATTAATTGTGCCTGACCTACACGAAATTTCGAAAAAACAATTGAATTTGGCAAGAGGTTTTGACACTGTCACCAATTCTGACTAAGTGAAACAAAGCCTTCCCAATTTATGTTCTGTCCTGTTTCTAAAAGTACAAGCATTGTGTGGATTTGTTTACCATATTTTATGGTTGGTTAAATTGAAATTGTTTAAAGTTTGTTAAGTTACTTAAATTCAAAACAAGCTTTGGGATTGTATATTGGATATTATTTAGAAGCAATATATTTTATTAGGTTCACATATGATATACGTAGTTTGAAATTGTTTATTCAGTATTCATTGACAAACTATCTACGAAAATATATTGTTATTGATATTTTATATCATCAAAGTGTTCAATGTTTCTAATGATTAAGAACAAAGTTTAAAATAATGCGTTATTATCATACTTAAGATCGAACACATAAATAAACAACTAGGTAATATAACAAAACAAATTAATGACCTTATAAGTGAGCGTGGAATAGTACTAACTTAATCTTAATATGATTTAAATGATAATAACTTTCTACGAGCCTTTCATAACCACAGAATTCGTCTTAAAATACAAAGCAAACAAGTAAATTCGGCAACTGTAGAAGAGCCGAGAAAATGTTGCACAGCCCGACCAAATCGACGAGGGATTGCACTGGAAGCTTTGCTCACAACTACATTTTTCTAATATTCAAGTTTTATTTTTGCTTTTGAATTTTAGATGATGAATAGTTTAGCTGATGATCATCTAGACGAGCAAGGTATTTCCCAAGTTTTATGGATTCTTCGTGATGCTGATGAGTTCCGCCGAGAACGGAAACAGAAACACACGAACACTTGGTTTATTATGGCACGTTTGCTTCCAAGAAGCCCGTTATGTGGTAGCTGTTTTACTTGGAATTTAGTTGGTTCTCAAAGGGATCAGTCATGCAGTGGAGCTACTGTTCTAACCGCTGTCTAAAACAGCCTTAAACGGATCATGATAAAATTAAAAGAAGAAGACAAAATCTCGCAGAAGAATAAAAATAAAAACTTGTAAATTGATATTTGATTGTATTATAACGTTTAAATTATATATTTTTTAGATATAATTTACAAAAACTAGTAATGATGACGCTCAAATTGTTAAAACTTAAAGAGTTATGTGCTTTAAATGCTCTAAGATTTCAACTTAGAAAATAAGTCCTTAGATTTAGTAGCCTCAAATGTTTCACAGCTCACTATAAGAAGATGGATGGACTTATTTTATATCATTGAAAACATGCATATTAAAAGAAACCATTAGTTTATTTTGACGTTAAATACTTGTTGGTGAAGCCCTCATTAGCAAGTATAACTTGAAATCGTGGTATTTTTATGGGCAAGAGCTTAATTTAACAAAGAAAAAAGTAGACCAAACTTCAGTAGTTCTATTTACTGAATATATAAATACTACTCTTTACGTAAATTTTATTATATGGTAATTAACATTTTAATATCTGCATCATTTGTTTAATAAACAGTCTCCTTGAAACGTTTAACAACAAATTAAAAATTAATAAAATCTAAAACAAAATCAGATTTACTAACGTTTTTAATATGTGTAAAAGTTAACCCAAGCAATATTTTAAAATCGGGGTTTTGAAAGGTGTTTAATGTGCTTTCAATACCTTTGAGAACAGTGTGGGTAGGGGGAGGTATTCGGTCTTTACACTTCATAAATATGGGATTTAGCCATAAGCTGTGTGGCCGTGGCAATGGGCCAAGCGTATTTTCACGGAGAGTATATCACTCCTAAAGTGCTTCCTTATACCAAAAGTCTATGACAAACGGAACTATAGCTACTTTAATATTCTTGTTAATGTAAAGTGGTTAGTTATAAATAAATCATATTAAATCTTTATGCATTATTTAATTAATAATGTATGAAGGACATGAATAAATTCATTCTAGTCCATTCATTCTAAGTATAATGTATAATATATGATAATTTAGTATACAACACAGAAAACACATATTTTAATTTAACAATAAAAAATAACGTTCAAGATCAAATTTTATTAAGACTAAAATTAATATTTTTTTTAATTGAACAAAAATTTGTTCCTATTTCAATATATTACTACTAGGTTTTAAAAACGTATGAAAGAAATATCTAATGAAAAATTTCTTGTAAAGAATAATTAAAATAGGACCTTTTTCCTGATTTTACTACCCACTACTTAGGTTAGGTTACACTCGGTTTGTTTAGGTTATGTTAGGTTTGGCTAGGTTTAGTCATTTTATGTTAGGTTTGGTTATGTTAGGTTAACTTAAGTTATGGTTACGGTAGCGAATTAACCTACCGTATTAAAAATCCTTAAAATAATATAAGCAACTCTTCAGCTATAAAGAAAATACATAACGTAAAAATTAGGTAACAAACTAAACAATCAATAATAACAAACTGTAAAAAGGAAAAGTAAATAATAATAACAAATAAAAATATGTATGTAAGATGAGGGTTATTCTTCTTAAACTTAATTAAAAAACTTTAGTGCTTTTATCTTTATTTTTAGTTTTTTTTTAAACAGGACATCATTGCCATGACGTATTATAAATTAATTAAACCTTTTAGTGTATGTGAAATAAAACTGATGACTACTTACTTTCTGGTTAGAAATGCAATTTCGAGGAGTAATTATCATGAAGATCTTGTACATTTCTTTACTTGTCTTGTCTTAAGTGATCAAGACGTTTTTGAGTATACATCATTAACGAATACTTTTACAATCTATATAATATACTAACATACCCTCTCACGATGGTATTGTTTAATCTGTATTTCATGTTATGTTATACATTAAACGTAAAGCTTGTCTTTGACACATTTAATTGCCTAGCAAGAGTTAAGTAGATAGGCCTACTACATAAATGAATAATTCCATAGCTAATACGCTTTTAAACCATTTTACATTAATTTGTTTTGATTTATCGACCCTTAAGTAATTCTTCTTATGGTTCAGAACAAATTTTATTTTCCTTAATCAATTTCATTAAAAATATATTTGTTATTTCTATTTTAAATCTCGATCAATGTATCATCAAGGTAATTTTCATCACCTCAATACTTGTACAAGAACAATTTACTTTGTACAATAATATAACTTTGGCAATGTAATCAAAACGTATAATTTAGGTTCCCCACCACTTGATTAGTTAAAAAAAAAAAAAAACATTATAAGTTGAAATGTACTACGATTAACAATTTATTATTAATGAGCCATTGTGAAGTCTTCTCTAATTCACCATTCATCTTAAGCTGTGTCAGATTATTATCATGGCTGATTTTATCATGGTAACGTGAACCAAAACCCACAGTAAACTCATGTAATAATCATCGATAAACAGTGATCATGTTATGACGTAATACTTACTTTTAAAGTAGTAATTTCTTGAGTTTATTAATAATAATTTGAACTTAATTTTACCCTGTTAAAGAGAACTAAATTCTACATCAAAGTGAGCTAGTTCAAATCACTAATTTGTCATTTTTTCCGAGTATAATCCCTACGTAGATAATGTTTATCATCCTGTTTATCTCACCTGTTTGTTTTACATTCCAACGGCATAACCATTAAAAATTAGTGTGTGATATCAAAGCTACATTTAACTATAATAATTCTAAAATTAAATAATTATAAGCTGGACAGTAACAATGTGAATTAGATAATGTTCAATAATTTACAATAGTACTCAAGTGTTAGACAGGAAAGCAACATGTCAATGGTCTCTCCACAGGTGAACTAGGGCGCATCTACTAACTATACGAGAGCTGTCGTGAAATAAGTCCACCTCTGCACACAAAGAATTCTCCAGTCGCATCATTCTTGCCATAGGGCTGTTAAGCTCGTAGTCTCTAGAATAGTGGCCCCTGAAGAAGAGTTCCTACTTTATCAAGTAAATAAGGGGCGATGATGTGACCATTGAGCAGTTTGTAGAGGAATACAACGTCATTGACAGAGCGTCTCGTGTGTAAATTGTGGAGGTTAAGCTCGGACTGGAGTTGAATTGTGGAAACTTCTTCATAAGGCAAGCCTTGCCGAACACCAACCAGACGGACACCTCTATACAGTAATGTTTGTTTATCTTACATCATCTGACCCTTGAATTTCTGCAATATATAAATATATATGTATTACTGTCATAACATATATTTTTTCTCCACGATTATTGACATGTATAGTTTTGATATTGTTTATGGTTTTAAGAATATGCCATCAAAATTATTATAATGTCACTCCATACTGTTCAATTGATAATTTTCACTTACATTACATTGTACAAATACATTAAATGCCTATACATTATAATTGGCTTTTCCCATTGTCGCTATTGGTATTCACAAAGACAGGAGTGCTGTTTGCTGTGTTATCATAGTTAGTATCTAGCATTAACCAAATTTCACCTCAATAGTACTTCATGTATAGTTTCACACAACTTGTTCTATACTTCCACTCGTTTCTAGAAGTCTACGATTTCAAATGGAAGGCATAGTCCAATATGACATTGATGAAAATACGTCGGTACCAATCTAATCACTTATTATTAATATATTATAAATATTACCAATACTACAAACCATAAGTAATGTAATATGTTAATTACACTATGTAGCAAATACATTTATTTCTCAGTGACGAATTGTTTGTTGAAATGTTGCTCTACGGTACAGAAAAATAGACAATAAGATATAAGAAGACTAGAGGCTAAGGAAATGTGACTATGAAGGAGGATGGAGGGTGTAAGATGCTGAGATACGGTGAATAATGGCAATTTTGTTAAGATAAGTATGAAAGGAGAGGCAAACATCTAGTAGAGAAAAGAATGCGTCAAATACCTACACATATACGGAGAAGAAAAAGAGAGAGACAAATACCTACAGATATACGGAGGAGAAAATAAAAGTGGCAAATACCTAAGATATACGGAAAGAAAAAGAAAGTAACAAATACCAACAGTAATACGGAGAAGAAAATAAAAGTGGGAAATAACTAAGATATACGGAGGAGAAAAAAAGATACAAATACCTATAATAATATGGAGGAGAAAATAAAAGTGGCTAACACCTACAGATGTACGAAGGAGAAAACGAAAGTGGCAAACACCTACATATATACGGATGAAAGAAAAAGTGGCAAATACCTAAAATATACGGAGGAGAAAAAGAAAGTGACAAACACCTACATATATACGGAGGAGAAAAATAATGTTGCAAATACCTACAGATATATGAATGAAAAAAATAAAGTGGCAAATACCTACAGATATACGGTGGTGAAAAAGAAAGTGGCTAAAAACCGACAGTAATACGGAGGAGAAAATAAATGTGGAAAATAACCAAGATATACGGAGGAGGAAAAGAAAGTGGCAAACACCTACAGATGTATGGAGGAGAAAAAGAAAGTGGCAAACACCTACAGATATATGGAGGAGAAAATTAAATTGGCTTGATCATTCAATGAGAAAAGAGTGTTTATTAAAGGCATTTGTTGAAATAATGATGGAGGGAAGAAGAAAGAGAGCGTGAAGTAGATTCCAATTGATAGATGTAATTAAATGCAAAACAATACTGTCACATTTCGGTGGTGAAAGACAAAGGAACACGAAAAAACACTTCATCTAAACCTGTCAGGAAACAGTAAAATCAATGTTAAAGATGATTAAAACAATAAATGAGAAATTAGTGCTTCACCCACTTAACTGACAAATTAAAAGTAATTTATGCACTTCAAATTTTAAAGTAATGTTTTTTTTAACTTTTTAAAACATATAAAAATATGTTAACGTATATAAACAACAATAAACGTATTGCTTTCATATTCGAAAAAATATACTAATATATTCATATTATTACATTTTATTGAAGGTTTCTAACATCAATAAATGGCAGCAGTCTTAAACATCTTGAAATAGACTTATCTATTTACAGAACTGTTAAGGTATCGAGAAAAATAGCAATTATTGTTCTTATTCATTTCTAAGACGCCGATAGTAAAGATGTGGGCGAATATGAGGGTTGAATGAGAGTGATGAGTGTAGATGAACGAGATAGTGTAGTCATTGTTACTATCTGAGTTCGACTTAGCTCAGAAAGGACTATTTAGTAATAGCCCAATATCCAGGGAAACTATGGGACCTACAGCTTTACGTGGAATCCGAACCACGTAGTGTTGGTCTGATTTTCAGCTAACTAACAAGTCTGCCACTCAGTTCTCTTCGCTACAAAACATCTTAACCTTGTCTACCATCCAACATGGACACCCCAGAATTCTATAGTAGTGTCCACGTCAGTGGCAAACAATGACCGAACGCCATTTTGGTATTATGAGGACCGAGCATGGAACCTATCGCCTACAATCTCCCAAACACTTTGTCCCCAAGTAACTGGAATACAGCACTGCGCCACTAGTGCCAACATTGTAACAGACTGGTTGACTAACTTATTCAAAGTAACATTTTATCATATACGTGTTCAAGATTTGTTTTGTTTTTCGTTAATTAAACTGTTTTATCCACGCTGGAGATGTGTAAATATTATATGTTATAAGATATATTATTTATATTTTGGATATCCACAGTTGAAGATAATCTACACGCAATGGAGTAGGTGTTGTAAAACCTTTCTCCACCGTGTAAACTCTTACTTCCTCTGAACTTAAAAATGTTTAATATGTTAATCACAACTGACTATTATATAAGTAATTATTATATAAGTAATGAGAAATAATTTGAACCTAATGACTCGCTTAGCTAGTGTAGGAAACCAGGACCTGGAATAACTATTGACACTGATGAAAGTACGACACAAATTTATTATTACAGCAGATCATCGTTACAATCCCTTCCAAAATATTACAATTATCTTATCCTATTTTACAACTATACACCTCCTTCAATATACCCTTCTCATTCAATACTAGACAATACAAATTATAGAATTATAATCATATGTCTATCAACCTTCAGTCAATTTACTATTAACATTGGCCTTCAATATACAGCCCGTGGAATCAATACTTTCAAGAATATTATTTACAACAAGCGACAGCCAACTCCTATACTATTAAATCACAATCCTCTAAATTATTATATAACGTCACATTAAGAATCAGCTAAATAAGTTTATATGTGCAAGCCGTCTACACTAACAAGTGAAATTATATATACACCAACAAGCTATACTCAAGAATAATTAATCAACTATTTCCCATCAAAATTAACAATCAAACACTAATATATCACCCTTACTAACTATGACAACCTAATAAATTTACGTACAATCTTAATTATATTATTGTACAAATATTTTCAAGCGATAAGCTAAATATTCAAATGGCCCTAGTAGCTATCCTTTATACTTACCAAGGATTATCCAATATTTATGGTTTATATATTCAACGTTATATTTATACATTTACTAGATATATCTTTATCCACTTAAACCAACCACTATTACGGACAATGATCCATTACATGGACTTACGTATTTATATATTTACAATTTAAATTAACAATCCAGACTACATTCCTTCAAACAGTTAATTCTATTTTATCATTAAATTACGATTATTATGACCGTCTCATCTGATTACTTTACTGCCTGTCAGCTTACGCTTTGGTGTAGGTAAACGTAATTGAACCTTGCAAATTTCTTTTCCCCTACAACTTAAATTTTGCTCCCCTTAAACATTGGAGGTGTTAAACAAATATTAACATACCCCTGGTAGGTAGGGGTTGTCTTCTGCAGGTAGGGGGTGTCCACGGGCCGTAGTGGGTTCGGCGTCCTCTTGTCCCTCAGGGTCAGGTGGGCTGGTTAGGTCTGGAGTTGCTTGTAGTCCCTTGGGGGTGAGTGGAATCGCTTGCAATCCCTTGAGGTGGTTTCTCTGGTCCTCACGATAGGCTGCAAATCCGGTCGTCCCTCAGGTTCGGGTTGGCCGCTCGTGAAGTCCTCGGGGGGTTGATATCGCCAGGGGTTGGACCGTAGCTCCAAGTCCTCCTTCTAGCTCGTCCCGTGTTTGCTCTGCAGGACGGGTTGACGAAGTCTAGGTAGTTGGACCACCAGGTGCTGGTCCTCCCTATTGGTCTCTTTCCCGAAGTCCTCTCTCTTGCCGAACTCTCCTTAGACTCCCTTTCTTTTCCAACTCTTTCCCTAGTATCTCATTCCCCCTGCCACTTACTGGACATGCCTACAATTTCGGAAGAACCAATCATTATCCGTGGTCCTATTACGGATCACCCTATAGGCCCCGTTTTCGTAGTGGGTGGAACATCGGAACTTCTGCTGAATCTCCGTCGCCTCAGCATTCATCGGCCTAATTTTGGTGAGTCTCAAATTTTACTATTCTGGTCATCCTGTGTACAGTGTTGACCCTGCTTCCTTGACATCCGATCTCTTGCTTTCTGAGTTAACACTCGCCGGATGCCCTACTCAAATTTTACCAACGACATTTCCTGTACCACATTTCCTATTGTAATCTAACCACTGTCTCATTTTTCCTGATAATATTTATTTTTAATTTATTATTATTATTATTAATACTTATGAGGGAATCTTATGCAAACGTGTAACAGTTAAGTAAACGTCAAAGGTTTACAGTGTTTATAACGTAATAAACAAAAATTCATGCAAACAGTAAAGAACAAAAAATATTACCCTAATGTACTAATTAACGTATATCTGAATGAAGATTCAAGCAAGTACACAAAATATAAACTCTTGAAACTCCCTGCACCTGCTCCTCAACGACAGTTGAGAAATGTTTGTACTTTGAAAGTGACTGGGACACAAAACTACAAACTTCTTTATCGAAAGTAGTCTGTTGTACCTGATTATTATTTAAGTTCAAGTTTAAACAACGGACACTTGGAGCTAAACCCTCGAACATTTGTACATCTGTCGGAATTCGTTTGCAGCACATCTTCATTACGTCTTAGTCAAATAAATTGCATGTAGTAAGAACAAAAATATTGAGTTTGTTACGCTTTAAGTTTACAACAAATGTTTCAATTTACTGCCACTATCCGGCACTGGTGGCGGAGTGCTGTAATCCAGTTACTTGGGGACAAAGTGTTGATGAGATTATGGCGACAAGTTCCACGCTCGGTCCCCTACCCACACGGCGTCCGCTCATTGGTTTGCCATCGACGTAGACACTATTTTACTAGAGAAGTTTTGTGTGTCCATGTTGGATGGTAGAGATGGTTCAGATGTTGTGTAGGGAAGAGAACTGAGTGTCAAGCTTGTCAGTTGGCTTTGGGTCTCTTAATTGCCCTGGCTATTGGGCTATTAATAAATAGCTATTTTTAAGGAACAGTTGACCTTAGTTAGTAACAATGACTACACTCGTTCATCTAAACTCATCACATTCATTCGCCCCTCATGTGTACCCGTATCTTGACGATGGGCGTCTTAATAATTAATAATCAAAGATATTGTTTTTGTTAATGTAAGGTAATCTATATTCTTTGTATAACTGTCGCCTTAAAAATGTTAAAAGAATTTTCCTTAATATAAAATATTTGAATTAAATAATAATTTTAATCGTTGTATAATTGTATTATTCAGATTAAAATATTTCAAAACGATACAATTTCAACTTAAAACTAGAGTTTCAGTTTTATTCCTACAAATTAAGATATTGTTTTTGTTAATGTAAGTTAGTATGTTTTCTTCGTTTAGCTGCCGTCTGTAAATATAATTTTAAAATAATTTCACTGAATACGAAATGGCAGTCCAATATGTGTTAGTTTTTATTGTTGTATAATCGTATTTTTGAGATCTAAATATTTAAGAACAATAATTATTTCCAGATTCTTAGCTCAAATACAACCAACGTATCAGAATAGATTGTTTTACTCTAATGATGATTTTTATAAATAAATTTTAAACCATTTTGAGTTAGATTGTTGCTGAAAAGAAGTTATGTTATCAAAAATAATTTTCATGATCACTCCTAAATCAAATCAAAGATCTTTATTGTTGTTGACAATATAATTGCATAACAAACGTCAATACATTAAATTGAAATAAATGAGCTTATGAATACATTTAATAATTGAAAACAATTGGTTACCAAACTACATATTGTCATTAAAATATTTCACTAGACTGTAGTATTCTTTTTCAATAAGAAGTGCCTTGAGATTATTTTTTATTTGGGTAAATTTCCTTTTAATCCTGTTGGCCTTTCTTAAGTCGAGATATATACCCACAGTATGGAGATGGTTATCCAGGGAGGTATAGACATATCTTATTAAGTCAAACATTGCATTGAGAGTGGACATATTTCTTTGGAATTCGTATTGTTTAGAAGAAATATTACTGTTTGAAATACAGGAAATGTGATAATCGGTTTAGAAAAATTTTTTCAAAAACTTTTGAGTAGGTTGATAAAATAGTGATAGGCTTAAAATCATCTGGTTTTTTAGAACTTTTGATATTTGGTATAGGTTTAACCATGCCCAATTTTAAGAATGAAGGGAATTTACCAGATTCGAATGATTCATTAAAAAGATGAGTAAGTGGTGGTATGAGAGAAACAGAACAAGATTTGAGTAATTTAGATGACATTTGGCCTTTGCTTGATGAGTTGCTGGTTTTTAGTGATGTTATTACGGACATTACCTCTCGTTCGTCAGTGCGGAACAGAGCAAAAGTTGATGGTATTTGTTTCAACGAGGCAGACAAGCAATCAGGGGAGGTTGGCCATTCTGTAGGCGTGACCTTACGTCTGTAAAAAAGGTGTTAAAGAAATTGGCAACTTTTTGTGGATCTTCGAGAACTTCATTCTTCTCATTTTCAATAAGAATCCTACTAAACGGTTTAGTAGACTTACTAGGCCAATTCTCGTTCACAACATTCCATACAGCTTTCTGAACGTTACGACTGTTCTCAATAGTTTTAAGCATTAGAGAAGCTTTAAAAGAATATATTTCTGTTCTAAATTTGTTTTTCAGTGCCAAGTAACTTTTTTCTTTAGGGGGTTAGTTGAATGAAGATGTTTTGTTAACTGATACATGAAGATCCCTCTCTCACGCATACCAAAAAATCCGAATTTAATACCACCTTTTCAGATGTCTTTTTGCTTTTACTTTTAGTCTTTTTTTCTGGAAAAATTTGACCAAAGTAATAAGCCAAAGTAGAAATAAATATTTCAAATTTGTCATCGATAAAGTTGAGACTATACACACCCTCCCAAGTCTCTCTTTGAAGAACGTTGCTGAACAGTTTAATATTGTCATGAGTAAAGGAACATATGGACCGTTGCCAACAAGTCCTGTAACTTACCCTTGGTAACAATATTGGCAGGACTGTTTGTCTCATGTCATCTACCACCCCCAGCCCTCCCTCCATCACCATTAAACTCAGTCATCGTAGATATATTTTATTATAATCAAATATAAACTTATGATTAATTGTAAAATTACATGTAATATAATTAGAGTCCCTTTCTGTACTTCTTTTCACATCTGTTCTAAAATGAAATATGAAACAGAACGCGTCTTTATGACTTTGAAAAGTAACTTGTAAAGTTAAGCTTATTTGCGTATTATTAGTTTTATAGTTACAAATGCTAATATGAGAAATTTCACAACACATTACCACGTTTTGAGATACCATAAACTTTCAGCGTGATAGTGGACTGTAAAACGTAATTAGTGGCGATTGACAAGCTAAAATGTTTGTAAGTACAAAGTTTTAATTTATAGAGCTGAAACTTTTAGGATGGAAGCATCGCTTGTTATATTATTAGTATAGAAAAGCAATCCTAACTCGTTACTTTATGTTTAACACTTTATTTAATTCTATAAACGTTCATTCTATGAATAACTTTATTTTTAAATAAAATGTTAAATAGTGTAATCATATTTTTAATGTAAAATATTTATCGATATAACATTTTTGGATTGATACATTCTATGGAGGCATTATAAAAATACGACTGAAGCAGCGACTTATTACGTGGATGGTAATAAATCACCGTTAGTATAAATTTAAAAGCATCTATTGAAAACTGTTTATCTGCTGTCACGAGAAAAAGATACTGAGGTTTAGTATAAGGTGCATTACAAAATTACTGTTTATAAAACCACTTGTTTTATTGTTCAGTCCAACTTTTTGTAATCATTTTAGTTCAGTAATGTTGAAAGCCAACTTGAACTGTTTAAGTTTCAGCCAAATATTGAACCATATCGTATAAGAAAACTTAAATCACCCCTTTTGAATTTGTTATGGGTTCTCAGCTAAAAAACTGACGCCATACCATACCATTGATGTCATAAGACCACATATGCTCTCTAGTCCTTATATTATTTTATCTAAATTGTGAGAAACATATGTTTGTTTTTTAGTAGTTTAAAATTGAGTAGTATTTATTTTATAAAGCCTATAACAAATCATATTTGTAAAAATCGTTTAATGGATCCTAACCAGATAAATTTTAAATATTACGAAATATACATTTTTAATATTATTTTAATGAATGAAAAACACATAAATGCCCACTTTAAACTATCCTGTGTGTTCGAATAGCTAGAGGTTTGTTTTTAATTGATATACTATTGTAAAATATATGTTACAATTATTAGTAGGCCCTAAGATACAGATAGTATCGTAAACGAAGATCTTAAAGGATAAATATTTAAAATAAACAAAGATAATAAAGAGTTTAGGAGTGAGTTTAGGTGGGTGGTTTTGTCATTAGTATCGTGCGTGTAAGGGTGGATGGGTGTGTCATATCCATGGTGCGTTTTCGGTCATAACGACCCCCCCCCTGTTATGGTGGGCCACATGCCCACCCATACACGATCTGTGGTGATCAGGTGTACGTATACCACGGCAATATTTAACACGTTCCAAGGATTTATAAGATACAAATTACTCAAAATAAATGTTTCCAGATAGTAGATGTTCTTCCTCTCATCCTTTTTGTCAGTTGTCCAATCAGTTTATGACGTCCATCTGTTGTACAATATTAAGACTAACTATGGCTAGATGCTTTAATAAATGCGTCATTAATTACTGGTTTTTCTCGGGGATCCTAATGAAACCTTCTCCCTAAGTTTACTTAACATTGCTTACAATTTGGGTGTACATATTCTGTGTCTATACTTGTGCAGGTGGTTTATCTTTCTTCTTAATGGAGTATTTATTACAAATAATGTTGAATAATGATAGGAAACTAATGATACATCGTACAGAAAGATTATTTTGATCTAATAGGTTTATATTTCATGATACAATATGTCACACATCAACCGCAAGATCCTTAATCAAAGGGGTTGATTTGGTCCAAGTATTTAAGAACAATTTTTTAGTACTTCAGTTCAGAATTTTAAAAATGATCTAGTAAATTTTTATTTTGAGTATAGTGGCACATTACGGATGTTCGTCTCTTGCTATTTCCCTCTTATTCAATAATAAAGTGGATTTTAGTTTTGTCACGTCTCAATGTGTCTGTTTTTGTGTTAATCGTTGGTTTGGCTTAGCCAGCTATTTTATCGGTTACCGCAAGCTACGTTTTTCGCTTCAGCTTGCTACCATTGATTCAGATTTAGTTTGCTTCATTTATGGCTGTCTGAAGTTTATGTAAGTTTTCTGTCAAATTTGTTGTGCCTTGTGTTCTTTTATTTTTCCAAAAATGTATATTGCAATGATATTGATTATAGTTGTAAATTTAATGTGTTTTTCACATCGAACTGACCCGTAGATGTAGTTTATTTTGTCAGCCTTTTTAAGCTAACCTCTGAGGCAGACACATGACCTTCCTAAAAAAGTACTATGAAAATAGTTAATTTTTTCTTCTTAAGAATAAGTTTTGTAAAATGTTTCTTTTAAATTGTTATGCATTTTGCACCTTAATCAAAGAATTTTCATGTAATGAATTTAATTTTTACCTTGATTCATTAATATTGTACAACGCTAGACCTATCAAATAATTGTTAGTGTTGTTCTTCTGTGTTAAAAAAAGGTAACTCTATGTGTTTCGATTGCTTTTGTGTTTTAACTTTTGATTTTATGAATTTAGGGTCTTTGTGAGTGTAGATTTATTTTCAGATAGTATCCTGATAACTTATGTTGATATAGGAAAACCTCTGAAAAAAGTACAAAAAACTTGAGATTTAAATTTAAATTTTTTTCTGTACACCTACGGGTCCCTTTTCTCTCACAAAATGCCTTAGCTGTGAAATTTTCTTGCTTGAGAATCTTTTTAGTTTTTTTCTCGTAACTTGTCTTACAGTATTACTATTCCATTTTTCTTTTTTTTCAACTAAACCATATTTTCTTTGATTCAGACATTGTTCATTTAAGTACATGAAAATGTATTTATTGCTGGAAACACTCAATTATGAAAAGTTATACTTGTGTCCTATTACAGAGGCTATAAATGTTTTGTTTATTTCTAACTCTTGTTTGTGATTTTATTTTTACTGAATACTTTCAATATATAAGAATTAATACATTCGAAAATATACATAAAACAAAAGAACAGCAACAACAGTACATTGGAAGGTATAATAATACATACTATACTAGGTTATTACAAACTGGATCTCAACTAAAATTAATTAACTAGTTGGAATTAGTTTACAAACACTATTTAGGCTGAGCCAATGTGCGATCTCTCAAACTAATCTAGTAGGACTGTTATAATGTAAAGTGTTAAATATGAATAAAAAATTAAATGAATTGTTTTGTCACCTGTGTTAAAAATGAAGAATAAGGTTTTATTTTGATCATTATTTGGGTTTTATTAACAAAGTTTCGTTTTGAAATTGTTTTTTGCTTCAGGTCTTTTTCTAAAGTATAACGACATTCCCGTTTATATAGTTTGTAAGTGAATTAAGATGCATGGTTAATGTGTATTGTACATTTAATGTACAAGTTTATTTATAAATAAAGGTAGACATTTACTCTATACAAGGAAATCAGTGAAAGACTATTAATTTAGGAATAAACATCAATCGGAAACAATTACAAGCTCATTCCACTCGTTGGGTAGAAAATGTAGCTTACTTTTGGATAATTAAAGTGTTGACAAAATAGTGTATTATTATTTAGTATTCTTTATTTTATGTATTTACGCAAAATAAACATACTTAAAATTGGTTTGGAAGCAACTTCACATAAAAATAATTTATTTAAATAATGAATGTAGGCCTATGTCTCACTAATTAGTATACATTATTATTAAATTGAATAACATTTCTAAATGCTCATTCACACAGGTTTTACATTGCAGGTTTACTTCTTTGTTTTTCTCTGGTCTCATCCTTATCTCATTCTTTATAATATTAAGGTCGGACTAGACATTTATATTAGACTTATTGTTCTTATTTTGTTTTTGTTGTTATGTATTTTATTTCCTATATTGTCTATGTCTATGTCTGTAATGGATATGTTTGTAGTATAGTTATGTTTTGCTATGTAAATTATGTACGTTGTTTGAGAAAAATAAACATTATTATTACAACAGATTTCTGGCATCATAGTTAAAACTGTTTACTTTAAATTTATTTTAATATCTTAAAATGAATAATCACGTTATTAATACTACTTTTATATTCAAAATTATTCATTTTAAATAGTACATTTGTATTGGCAATTTTCTTTAACTACAAATCCATATTTTATTAGGGAATTTCAATGATTTTATCTTATCAATCCAATTTTATCATTATACATATTATAATCATTGGATGATTTAGTGTCATTGGTTTTCACATTTGTTTATGTTTTTGAATTATTGAGTATTTATTTCATTTAGTGGCTATCAAAATAAGACTTAAATGTCAAATTAACCTGCACTACTTCACTGTTTGACACACTCAATTTTACCATGATTTTGTACGTGAGGAATTATATTTTATATATAAAACCTAATTTAAATTTAGGTAAAGTCGTATAAGTGAAGCATAGCTGAGCTGTATAGCTGGCGTAGTGTTGTAACCCAGCTACTTGGGGACAAAGTTTTGTGGAGATTGTAGACGTTAGGTTCTATGCTCGGTCCTCCAAATATATACTGACACGGCGTCCGCTAAATAGTTACTATCAGCGTGGACACAATTAGAGAAGTCTGGACTGACCTTTTTGGGTGGTAGTCAATGTCCGGGTGTTGTGTAGGGAAGATAACTAAGTATCAGGATTGTCATTAGCTGAAAATCAGACCAATATTACGTGGTTCGGATTCCACGTAAAGCTGTAGGTCCCTCAGTTGTCCTGGATGTTGGGCTATTAATAAATGTCTCTTTCTAAGGAACACTCGACCTTAGAAACAATGACTACACTCTTTCACCTACAATCATCACAGTCATTCACCCCTCATATTCGCCCATATCACTACGATTTGTGTCTAACTGATGAATAGTGAATAATGAATTGGTGTGAGAATCGTCATCTGGCGTTAAACTGAATTATTGTATAAACTACAAGGAAGCTAAGTTATGATATCTATAAATCGTGCAGTAAAAGCATTGCTATTTAGCCACATGTGTTTAAGTGATTTATGGCCCCACATTCGCAATGTATTGTTTTGCAAATGTAATTTACCACAATTTCCTCCGATAATGCTGCATGTTTAACAATGGATTATTCAATTAACTATACATTTTATTAGCAATAGATAATAATACATGCTTGAAGAATATATTATTACATTATTTATTTACCTTAATTCAGGCTAAGTTTAGTTTTCTAAAAAAAACTACACGTCTTATTGTAGCCGATAATAATACTGTTTTCAATATTGTTTGTATATATACAGGGTGTCATGGCAGTAAGATTCCATGTTTTCATCAGGTGTGTTCGATTGTATGACGATTACGAGGCTTCCAGTAACGAGGTATACCACTGAGGATGCCACATCACAACATGGGTGAAACGTTTGGTATCACATTACCATGGTCGTTAACGGGAGCATTTGTTATTAGTAATTGTACCTCATTAATTAATTGTAGACTTGGAATTAAGCCACAACGTGATTATGTCAATGATTGTAAAGTCCTAGAGACAAATAAAAATTATTGATTTGAATATATTTATTCAAAAATATAATAGTCTTTTACATCTATAGTTACTCGATCTTCACTGTATCTAATTCATTGTTACTTCACTAGTTTAGACAGTAGATGCTGTACATTATCTGTGCTTCTAATAAATTGAATACACTAAGTAACAGTTGTATTGTAAAGCACATATATTAATTTGGGGCGCCAATTCACCAGATGTGAAAAAAGAAATAATAGTTATGTTATTTCCCTTTTGCATCCCAAGGTGAGATTTTAAGTAACTTTTTCCTCAAATTTAACATTTTTGCGGGAAATTTTTCATATTTGTAATTGTTTTCCTGGTTTTAGGGAATACGGATCCAATTTATTTTTAATTTTTCCTCGTTTATAAGCACATTCCCAATTTGTTGGGGATTGTTACTTATTTCGTCACTTTTTTCACACAAATGTCCTTTTTATGAACCTTCTAATATTAGGTTGGGAAATTTTCACATCTTCAGATCCTAAGGTAATTTTTATTACATTTTCTCCAACAAATAGTCTTTATATTATTACAAATAGACATTATCCATGAATTAATATGAATGCCGTAAAATATTAGGTTTTAAGTAAAGATAATTGATTTATAAACACCTTTCCTCACTGAACTAAAAAGTTGGTGTTTAAAATTCATATTATTAAAAATCTTCTGTTTTATGTGATAAATATAACTTATTTTTTTAATAAACTAATGCTTTACTTTATGTCTTATTTTCTTTTTATCTTGGAAGTTTTTTAGTCGGAGATGGTAAAGGGAGTCATGACATGTCGTATTATATAACCAATAACATATCGTATTATGGAACGTGACGCACTTCCAGCCCTTACTTAAATAAGAATCACGAAGAATTGTAGGACTGTGAGCTTTCTCACCATCTATTTCTTACCCTCCAAAAAGTCATGTGTGACAAGTTTTAGATTGGGAATTGACATTATTTTATGGTAAATTTAACAGTTTTTGTCTGTTTTTGTCTGTCCCACCCAAACACTGCCACTGTACGTGTATGGGTGGGTGGGAGGGTCAATGCCACTGTACGTGTATGGGTGGGTAGTTGGGTCAATGCCACTGTACTTGTATGGGTGGGCAGGCGGGTTTGCATAGTATTAAACTCTCCAAGACTAACAGTGGGAACATGTCATATTTACACATCAACTGGGCAGAGAAAATAAAAATGAACCAGGGTGCAACTTTTCATGCTTAGTGTGATTGTGTAATTTTCGTCCCTTCAATACTTCCTAACCAGGATATGTCCATCCAATAATATACTATTGGAAATATACTAAATATACTATAACATATTTTGTAATATTTTTAATAAGTATATCTTTGATACTATTAAAATCACTGTCCAACTATACTAGATATACAGAGTGTTTAAAGAAGAATTACCCGATTTTAAATAACTATATTCGTTAGAAACAAGGGCTTTACAAAAACATATTGGACATTAAAATACTCACAAAAGAATGACGTTATCGAAAATTTATCATAAATGTCCAATATGACCTCAATTTGCAGTATGGATGACATCTAGTCGATAGCTGAGTTTCTGATAGACACCTTACGCACAGTTTAGAACGAATTTAGCTATCGACTATATGTCATCCGTTTATCTACAAGCATCACACTCCTTCGCAACTCGAATTCATGCATATATATTAGTAAGAAATGTTTCAAATGCTTGTTCTAAAGAGTTTTAGCGTACGTTTCTTTACTGTGTGTTAAAATACAGTAGTTATTTATTTATTCTTAAACGCCAATCATCAAGATATGGACGACTATGGATATCTAATGAGTATAGTGACTGTAAATGGACGTAAGGCAAACTACTTACAAGTGTCGTTAATTAATATCCCTATGACAAATGTTCAGCTAATGGCTACTGCTGATCCTGTTCAAAAATTTGTTAAATTTTTAAATTAACAGTGAAATAAATTGCTGAATTGCGCTGTTCACTTGAGATATTCAAACTTTGGTACTATTAAAAGTCTAGTATTACGTCACACTTCTAGATCTATTATTTTCACTTTATTTTAATCAGCTCTTTTTCATGAATTCCCATTTTGATTTAAGATCATTATGTAATTTTAATAGCTGTATACATGTCTTAATGGAAAAAAATCAAAAGTTATTCCTCTGACAAAAAAAACTTTCATATGGGTGAACCACAGAGATATATGACGGAGGAACCACTGTACGTGTAGGCGTGGGTAGGTGGGACAGTACCACTGGACGTGTAGGCGTGGGTAGGTCGGACAGTACCAATGTACTTTATGAGTGTGTTGGTGGGTTAGTACATGGGTGGGCGGGAGGCTCAATACCACAGCATTATAAAATTACATAATTTAAATTAAATTTGCCGAAATATTTTACAAGGCTGTTGGACTTCCTGTGTATAACAGTGGCTCATTGACGTTAATGTATTTTATATTTTAACGTTTTTGCTCAACAAATATAAAAACAACAACATGTGGTTTATACATTAATAATAATGATGTGTAACAATTGACATAGATGCTGAATTAACAATCATTCTAATATGATTATATTTTTGATAAAAAGAAAATATTTGTTACATCTGGTTTGGCTAGAGAGAATAATACATATTAAATAGAAAAGTTAAAACAATAACTACTAATTAACAAAATATTTAAATTTAGTTATAATAATATTGATGACTATTGTAGGCCACCAAACTGATATAAAAAACGTCTTTAGTTGACATACTATTTATTTTTTGGAAATATATCATATTTACATGTAAGATAACAGGATATAAAACTGTTGGATCTAAGAAAAAATTACAGAAAAAACTTTCTTTTAATTTTATATATACACTATATATAGTGTAAGAAAATAAAATTGTATATTGGAAAAAACCTTAAAAACTTTAACATTGGTGGGATTGCAAATGTTTAACAATTTCAAAAATTATTACCTTATAATCGTCTACAAAACGTGGATATGCAAAATGCTATTAAAAATAAAAATATATTCTCTCTTTTTTCAACTTATTTTCAGTAAATTTAGTTTTTATACATGAATCAACAAACAGTTCTACTAAAAATTGTGCTCACCTAAAAAGCTATATTGTTTTTTTTTTATATTATTGTCATTTTACCTATAAATTAAACAAATAATTTATCTAAAAGACACGTTTATAAAATTCATGGTGTAATGAATAATTATAACATATCAAAAACTCCATCCATCTCACCATTACATAAAATATTTGGATGTAGGGTACGTTTTCCCAGAAATAAGAATAAAAAAAAATATATGTTTCAACTTTTAAATCTCTTACAGTATTACTTGTTGCACATTACATAACGATTAGTACTAATGTTTAGTATTATTAATTATAGTTCCAGCAAAAGGTAAAAATCATGTAGATACAGGTTAGTAAAGTCAAATAACATGTTTAAGGCCAAATTCAAATTTAACGTGGTCAATAATTTACTTGAGTTAAACTTGTAATTGCTTTATAATTTAGTAATTTCATTACTTATTTAACTGTAAAAGGCCCGAGATTTATAAACATAACAAAATACATTGTCAGATTGTCAAAGTCAACCGCAAAATTTGGAACAAAGAGGCTGTACACAGACTAAATGAGATCAAGAACAGCCCGCAGGCACTGGTGGAAGTTTGTAGGCCTTTGACGTTTCAAGCGTTTAATGACATTGGTGTGTAGTATTAAGTTACGACTAAGTATGTATTTATTTTGTCATAGAAAAGCAGTGAGTGAGTGAGAGAGAGAGCCCACTTGTCCCCGTTCTAATACTACAACACTTAGAATACAAGCGATGTCACGTAAGACGATCTATTTGTAATAAAAGATTATGAATTGTTCTGCACTGCAGAAAATTAAGATAGGAATTACAGTGTTTTGGTGTACATCAAAGTTGATCTAACGTTATCAAAACAGATAACACTTGGAGATGCTAGAGTATTAGAGTTGACTTTCGACTTAGATAAACAACATTGCAATATTTTCACGGTGTACAGAATTCCTTCAATGATCAGAAAATTACGTGCTTGGGAAAATATTCTGTTTTGACGTCAAATTCTACTCATATACTTTTTGAGGACTTAAACGTAGATATTATGTCAAATATAAAAAAAACTTTGAAAAATACCCTTAGCTACATAGACCCCTATAATAATATAGTGAGTATTCAGTAAATGGAAAATTATTAAATGATTTTATTCCGAAAGAACTTAATTTAAAGAAAAAGATTCACTCACCGTGTTTTCTTAGATTTTTACAGAAATGTGACTTACGTCTCTCCGCAAGCCATGGCGTCCTTCTAGCTGGTGTGGTTAAGATGAGATGTGGTCTTCCTCGAATTTCGTTAATTCGTACTATTGTTTTATTGAGGTCGCAAACACGCTTTCCGTACTGAAATGTATGCATACAATACGATCGCCAACCTGTACAAAATCGTGGAAGCCTGTGAATTCATAGAGTCCTGATATCCAGAGAAAGGCACGAGCTTGCACAATGGTCAGAAAGAAGAGACAGACCAAGAAAACGCTCCAGCTCGATCTTCGTCTACGGGGGAGGCATTTACAGGATGACTAATCAAATTATTGGTTCAAGATGCACAACACAAACAATGTGATGTCTTTATATCTCGCTCGCAGTTGACTTATACTATTATATAACTAATAAACTAGTAACTAGAATCTATATTTTTCGGTGATAACCGCGTCAAGGATGCACATTATTTACAAAGTAACCAAATGTTTCGCCCATACTGTGATGTGGCATCCCCAGTGGTATCTCTGAGACTGAATGACGGGCAAATGACCTTCCAGCTTTTATATTAGGTGGTGGGGTGGGGACTGGTTTGTCAGGTATGCTGGAGAGGGGCGAAGGCAAGACCCACGTGACCTACGGCTATTGGCCGAAGAAAATCAACATGGCTGACTCTGCCATTTTATTTTAATTTACTTAAAATGGGTTCCCATGTCTTTGGAAGCCATATATTTTCATTCTTATTAAAATGATATCTTCTTTTGTATATTTATATAGCTTCCCTTACTATTCTAGGGTAGTAATGTGGGATGTTGGCAAGGACTTTAGTTTAGTCAAATAAAATTTCATGATTAGTTTTGCGCTATGTTCCGCAACTGCAGACTTTTCCTTATCTTCATTCTTAGTATGCCTTACATGTTCTTTAATCCTTGTGGAAACTAACCTGTTAGTTTCTCCTATGTAGACTGACCCATGACTACAAAGTATTTCATATACTCTAGGCATAGCTAATGGAATTGCAACTTTTACTGGTCTCAGAAAATTCTTCAATTTATCAGGTGGCTTGTAATGATTTTTATATTTTCTTTATTTATTAATCTGCCAATTTTTTCCGTTGTTCCCTTTATATAGGGTAGATATACCTTTTTTGAGTATCCTTATACAGTCTCGTACTCATCCAATTTCCTTTTTTATTTCTCTTTAGCTATTTTCCAATAGTATTATTTATTTCTCTGCCTGAATATCCATTCTGTTTTAACGCTGACTGTAATATTTCCTTTCTTTCTTCCAAGTATTCAGGTCCGAAATATGAGTAGCTCGATTCACCAGTGTTTAAAAGTGCATTCTTTTGTGCTGGGTGATAACGAAAAGCAGCATTTAAATATCTATTGGTATGTTTAGACTTCCGGTATACCGAGTGGTCTATTTGTCTATCTCTTCTTCTCACAGTTAAAGAAAGGCAGACTTCCGTTATTCTCTATTTCCATTGTAAACTTGATATTAGGATGAATAGTATTAATATGGTGAAGAAAATCATCCAATCTCTTCCTACCATGAGGCCACACAGTCCATACATCAATCTACATATCAATACCATGCCTTGGTTTTCAAATCTGACGTTTCCAGTGCCTTCTTTTCAAACATTTCCATACAGAGATTAGCTGCAACTGGTGAAAAAGAGATCAGCTAAAATAATGTGTGAAAAAACAAATAATACTTTCTTCAATTAGGCATTTATCATTATAAAACAACTACTATCTATAATGGTAATGCATATATATACAGAGTAGTGTATATGTGTAATGTGCAGACATATTTCAGGAACTGATTTTAAGGACCAAAATAATGAAAAATATGTGCATTAATTATACGTCCTAAAATGATACTATTTCCATACATACGCTATTTTTTTAACTTTAAGCAAATCGTATATTATTGATATCATTTTGAAACGGAGTACAGAAACGAGTTCATTACTTTGAGGAAAATCAATATTTGTATTAGCAAGTAATGTATAACATTTCAATTAAATGACTTAAGTTGTTTTATATATGTGTGTGTGTGTGTGTGTGTGTGTGTGTGTGTGTGTGCGTGCGCGCGCGTGCGCGCGCGCGTGCGTGCGTGCGTGCGTGCGTGCGTGCGTGCGTGTGTGTGTGTGTGTGTGTGTGTGTGTGTGTGTGTGTGTGTGTGTGTGTGTGTGTGTGTGTGTGTGTGTGTGTGTGTGTGTGTGTGTGTGTGTGTGTGTGTGTGTGTGTGTGTGTGTGTGTGTGTGTGTGTGTGTGTGTGTAAATTATGTATTTAAAAATAACGGATATCACGAAATAGCAGCATTTTAGGACGCATACATTTAAAGGGCATTTTTCCACATTTTTGTCCATCTGAAGTATTTACGCACATTACAGATAAAGACTGTAAGTATCGTCTTATAGTTCCAAAAACCTGTTGTTATAGGTAAAAGGGTAAGTGGTGAGGGGTATTTTACGGAATACTGTCACTAAGGCAAACCATACAGTTCTTATCACTGCCTAGGCAGGCGCAGGAAGTGACCACCCTCCATTCAATCCGCTTTCACAATACACGCGAACTGGACACGTCCTTTACTGGCAAAACCGACAAGAAACACAAAGAGGCGTTCATATATTGAAGTAAATAATACGCACAATATTATTGTGTATTTGAACAATTTTTTTGTTGGTTAGAATATATTAAGTGGTTAAAAAAAATTATCAAGTGTAACATTTATGAAGAAAACAAATGTCTAATATAACATAGTTAGAAAAAAATTAAATCTTAGGTTATGGAACCTACGATCGATATTTCTGACAGCAATCATTCAGTTATCATATTAGCGTTGCGTTCCTTGTATACATTTAAAACCTTATTTTTGGAATAGAACGTATATATTTATCTATTGCTGGTGCAAAGTTTCAATTTAAAGTGAGTAATTTCGAACATCAACACTTTTCACAGAGTAACTGTTTTTGTTCGAATGCATCTTAACCTAAATACATTTAAAATATTTTATGAATTACTATGTACCACAATCATTATAGTATTTAATACATGCGAGATGAAACCGTAGCCTACTACAATTACATTAGGCACATTATATTCCATTTGTAACTTTATTTTTCACTATTTTAAATGATGTATTAGTATCTATACTATAACTTTCGTGTAGGTTTTTTTAAATTAAGGAAAATAATTCGTAGAAAGTCGACAGTAAAACGTACCCAACCATGGATCATGATTAATCAATCAACTATAATTTTATGCAGGACGTATCAATAAATGTATAAATAAAATATAAATCATTCATTGAAAAGAAACTGTGCTAGGGTGGAATTGATCTTCGGAATGTTTAACCTCTGGACAATGTCAAATGATGTAATCATAAAATGGATATTTACCATCCATAAATGAGTAAATCAATTTATTTGATATATATATATTTATAAGTTAATATAATACATTTTTAAGTTGATTTTAATAATTATTACTATTTGTTTGAATAGAATATCAAAGCTGGAGTTGTAAAGGCAGTTGGCCAATTTGAAGCTGGACGAAGATACGCGGCCACCACTGGGGATTTAATTGCGGGGGTTGATTATTCCATGCCCTATAGTGTTTGCTGCAAGTCGGGGGCTCCAGTTTCAGGGGTGAACTACACCACCGGACACGGTGCGTGTATTCCGAGGGGCGTCAGTTCCTAGACTGATGAATTCCGGGGGTGAGAATGCCATCTACTCCTCGACGTTCTGCTACCGGACTAGTTATAGTACTTGAAAAAACAAGAATGGTGATAAGGAGAGATCAGGTGTTATAATCTGAACACAAACTGTATACAACCTCCTCGGAGTATCAGGTACTAAACAAAGTACATAAAGTACATAAAGTACATAATGTAGGTCTAAAATTACTTAAAATACCTTATCTCTTTTAGAAATTAAAATTACTATTACTGTCTTCTGGACCGAAATATACTCTCACATTATTAAACTTCAGTCGAACAACGGTACAAGAACAGAGGTAATTTTATGTCATTGACAATAAACGAAGGAATATCGTATTACATTTCTTAGTGAATCTCTAAGCTGTTAATGGCATATTTAATGGCAACAACAGGTATAACAGGAAAGTAAACAACTAAAATGCTGCTCTTTTCAGATGAATTTATATTTGCAGGTTCAGAATTCAGTTGCTCATAATGGAAAGTTTGATATGCGGATTTGAAATTTTCATTAATTTTGTGGTATATTAACTAAAAAAATAAAAATGTACTTTACATATTTCTTTCGTAAAGTAGATTTTTTAAATTTCAACTGTTTTCTTTAGAATAATAATTATTTTTTATTATATTATTATATTTCTTAATTTTTAAATATATTATTATATAAAAATTATTTTTACTATTAATTGTACCGGTTTTTAAATTAATATTTAAAATAAAACTTTATACTTACAAAAGGAAACGTCAGAATCTATACAAGACCTTTACACAAACTCTTTCTTAATGAAATCCTACATAAATTTGGTGTTATTGCTCCAACTTGTAATTTTGCACGTCAGTAAATCAACAAACTCTTTAAATATTCCCAAACATGTCCGTTTGGAGTTAAACTTTACAAAGAAAAAATATTTTTACAACATTATATGTGTTTCAAAAATCGTTAATTTGATATGTTTACTATCGTTTCAGAAACAAAATCAAACTTTACAGCTTTTTATCTCATAGACGATATTTTTAAGCGAAATAATTTTAAGCAAATTGTTAATCTTCATAAATCCTTACTTACAATGTAATTTTACTGGTAATACAGAATAGTTCACTTAACTTATCAGTACAGGATTTAATCAAGTGATCTGAAAAGTTGTGGTCAAATGAATATTTTACCTAGAATATACTTCATTTTTGTTTAGTGTTCAGTTCTTATTGAATTTAAAGGAATAAATGAGACTTATATACTAATTTAAAATAATCACACGGGTATTAAATTTCCATTTAGACAGATAAATATTTATGATTTTTGCTTCATTTGGTAACGAAGCCTATTCATGTTAAGACCCACTCTCTCTCCAGAACCAGGGTGTTTCGGCCGGAGCCAGTCGAAGGGATAAATAATTTCAACGCCTGAGAAGAGCAAACAAAAATCTATATTTGAAAGTAAATAGCTAAAAAAGTACCAGAATATGTTAAACATTTTGAGAAAACAAATATGTCATCCCAACAAGCGTTTGATACTTTCCATGGATTGGAATAAACTGGACAGAAAAGGTGCTAACTCATAAATCAATTAAATAATGCTCTAAAAACTGTCATGCAGTTCAGACTAAACAAATTTAAAGTTATCGAATATATAAATATTACTTGAACCAATCGAAACAGGGGAACTAATCAGTCCCAAGATTTTCAACATAACGAGTTTTCAATTTGATTTAAATGGTTCTAAATGTTCAAGTTTAATTAAGGCAACTGAGAAGTTACAATGATCGCTCAACGCACAACACTAATACCACTGATTAAATGTAAGTGCATTGAAGTTCATTATATATTGTTTTTCTTAGAAAGTCTGTAGACTCTATGTTATTACTTGAATTTATGTCATAATTATTTACGTTTAAAAGCTAATTTTAAGTCGCCACTGGTGGCACAGTGCTGTAATCCAGCTACTTGAGGACAAAGGGTTGTGGAGATTATAAGTGATATGTTATATGCTCGGTCCTCTTAATACCAACACGGCGTCCGCTCAATGCTTGGCATCGACGTGGACACTACTAGAGACGTCTGGGGTATACATGTTGTGTAGAGAGGAGAAGTGAGGATAAAGCTTGTCAAATACCTGAAAATAAAACCAATACTACGTGGTTCGGATTCTTAGTGCCCTGGCTATTGGGCTATTATTAAATCGTCCTTTCTGAGCTAAGTCGACCTCAGTTAGTAAATATGACTACACTCGTTCATCTACACTCATCAGACTCATTCGCCCCTCATGTGTATGAATAATGACTAAACTTAATACTCAGGTATACTCAGGTATATAAGAAAATGATGTTTCTAACTTAAACACTGATGAAAACTAATAGTAATCTTCAACCAAGTAGTTTAAACCTAACGGGTAACTAGATACCTAGATACTTAGACAGGGAAACACTTAGAAGAGGAGAAGTTATAATTATCAGCAGGTGTAGTTAACATCGCTTCTATTTGAAGTTGGAAAATACACATAGATACCGTCTCAAACAGTTTATATTAAATTTCATTAATTACTGAATTAAAAGTACAGTACTCGAAAATGCTGCATATAATATTAGTACAAATTATTTTTTTTACATTTTTAAAACAATGTAATACTAGCTATTACTTGCTCATTTTCCTATATTACGTACATATGATGGATTTTAATGAATTTATTATATTCTATAGGATTTATCTAATTGAGTTATATTTTAATAGCTCGTAGCGCTGGCTGTACGTCTGACTGCGATCTACTCACACAAAGACACTCGATCCCTCCCGGCCCCTCCACACCCTTGGGATGGGTGGGGTATAATAATTGCAGGAAGTCGTTGAAGCGCGATCCTGCGGGCGCGAGTGCTGTGTCTGGCGGTGCGTGTGCGTAGCAATTGGATTGTAATAAAGCATGCGGGTAAAAGTACAACCACAAGTTGAGTATGTAAAGTTAATCAATTTTTTAAATTGTGTGATATAAAAAGCATAAGTCGCCAAACACGATACTGCATTCTTCGTCGTAATAAATTATAAACAAAAATATAACATTAATTATTTAAAATCAAATTTGCTCATTTGCAGTAAAATTACGTAATTTTAAATAACTGATGAGCAAGACCAGTCCTGTGAGGGTCTGTTTTTAACATTTGGGAGTAGTCGGTAAAACAGTTTATTAATTCTGCATATACCAAGTAAGCCCAAATACGCATCTTTAAGGTGATGTATTTATAACTATAAACATAATTTTAATGAAAGAACTACTTGAGAGGTGTTTAATAGCTGAAGTAACTGAAATGTTCTTAAGCTTTATAAAGTAATTGAAATTGAAAAAAATCGAACATTTTTGTTGACCAAACAGCCCTAATAGAGTAACAAGGGTGTCAAAGTAACCTGCGTTGAGTGAGAAGCTATATTTTTCGTCAGGGAGCCAACATTCATAAATGTAATTTTATTGAAGAGAAGTAATAAATGTTGTATGTGTCATCTAATGTGTGTGTAAACGTACGTAACGTGGGTAATGAAAGTTTTTTAATCAGTGAAACGACAGTAAGTCAATATTATTGAAGGCAATGTGGGTGACAGTTATTTAGTCATGATGTGAGCTGTCGTGTTGACTATGTAGGGTTGTGAGGTAAACATTGGTTGTGTAAATGTGAGTACCATATACGCGTATATTTGTCCACGTACTTGTTTGTTCCTAGACGTTAAACTGTAAAAGAAATATATAAAAAGGAAGTTTATAAATCAGATTTTTTAAAATTTAAAACTATTAATTAATTATTAAATGTTCAAATAATTTAGATAAAGTGTGTTTCGAAGAACTATGATTGGTATTTTTTAAATCAATTAGATAAAAGCACACAGGTTATAATATTTTATTTTAGTGCGTACATTCCTATGAAGATTACAATAGAAGTTTTATTGTTCCCCTTGAGTGAAATATTGTATTTTAAATAATCCTGAGCAGAACTGTTTTCAACCTTTAAACAAAAAAAATCATCTAATAGACTGTTAGGTTTAACTGACACTATTACAAAGTACAGTGAAATGCTGATATGCCTGGCATACTGTCAACATAAACTTCCCTTAATTGATTCTTCTAACTTCTTGCCAATTCACATGTCTAAAATTGAATAGTCTATATCATAGAGTGGAAATAAACAGAGTTCACATACCCCGTTTACAATTGAGCCTGGATCAGCCAAATCGTCCTTGCATAAGTACAGATTTACTTTTGTCGTTAGTCACGACTCTGCAATCTTAGCTTGTTCAATCGTAATTATAATATTGATATTTGTAGCAACAATATTATATGTTAGATTGTAGTGCATTGTCTCATTGTCTACGGACGTCATAGAGAGTGGCATGTTGACTGCATGGAACTTTATTGTGAGAACTGGACTCAGATTCATTTTTAGTTATTTTTAGGTTTTTTTTTTGCAACGCTGACCAAATACTGGAAAAAGGTCAGTGTAAATTTTCCAAAGTGTATGTTACAAAAAATGTTACTAGTTGTTAAGAGATGGAAAATAAATTAATTTATTCAAAATTCGTTCATTCAAATATTATTAATACTACTTTATTCATTATATTCCAAATGTTAAAAAAAAAATGTTATTGTGTTGGATTTTAATGGGAATTTTATTTTTCATGTTCCAATTAGGAGAGTCACAGTTGAATTATTTTTGTCTCCTTTAATTAAACACAAAGATTTTAATCTAGTAATTACATATTTTATCTTCACCTTTATTACATGCTTGGGTCCCAATGTCATATAACCTTTGTTGACCTGCCCAACGGTAGAAAAAATATTAGAATATTGTCTTAAATGTGGTCGAGCAAAAGTTTAATTTAAATGTATAGTACTTGCAACGTGGTTTTATTTTTATTACATAAATTATTTATCTTATTACTTCTATAAAATAATCAATTCATCTTATTATTTTTACTTCAACTAATAACTTAATTTGTCTGTATGATTTTTAAACGTATAAGAGGCAATACATAAATATAAAAGATATTTTTTTAAATAATATCTTTTTATAGTTAATTACAATTGTATAGAAGAAAAGAACTTTGGAAACCAAATTTAGGTCAAGGCTACATAATAGAAATGGAGCCCTCCTTAGAAAACTTGCTATGTAAGATGTAAATAGAAAGTGTTTCCATTGAGGGCTCAGTAATATTCGAAAGTTTAGCATGCCTTAAGATTAATTAGCTTAAGTGACAGTTTGTGACAGATTCACGAGTAGCACGAGACACGAAGTGGGTGTGGTGACCTTTTGACTTTAGACTTTTATGTCTTACTATGATGTGTTTATAAAATAACTAGGGGACACTCCGCTTGCTTCGCGTTCCAACCGCGACACTCGTTGCACTCGATACACCTTCGGCCTCGGCATGTGAATTTTGACTACAAATAGTAGTAGGTTAACTGAATAACGTAAAATCACAATATTAAATTTATTTACAGTATCTCACTCACACTACTTGTGTTGCTACCTATTTATTAGTATAAATCCCCAATTTTATTACTTAGCCTAATTAAAACGTGTTCATTTAATTTATTTTTGTTTAATAGCTAAAGATTTAACTCATAGTATAATATCATTGGTATAGTATTAAAATACATCAATAGTATAATGTGAAACATAAAAAATAAAGTTGTTTATTTATTTACAAAACACCTGTTATTAGCTTACTAGAATCAACCAAATGTTATCCTTATGGAACAATCTTTTGGAGGTTGTTTATACCTCTCAGGAGTACTTTATCAAGATGAAAATATTTTGTCGTCCTATTTAACACCTTAAGAAACAGCGTACAAAATGTTAGCTCTCTACCTACATGGGAAGTTAGAGAACTAGTGATGAATGAGTGAGAGTGACAGCCAGGGTTTTGCCTTTTATATATATGGCTTATTACTCAAACTTAGATTTGTTCCAATTACACATAGTTTTGTGATGTGTTGGAGTGTTTTCATTCTAAACTATTTCGAACACTTTCGAAAGCCACTAACATTTTAATTGGCTAAAAAATGTTTTCTTTCAACATTTATTGTCGTTGTATAGGCTAATAATGATTAACAAAATTCTTTCAGGAGTAAAATCTTTATTTTTAGAAGTTACATTTTAAAAATTAATATATTAACTCTAGTATATTAATTCATAGTTTAAGATTCATTTGTTCATTGATTGGAAATTACTTTGTTAAGAAAGAAGCTGTACTAATATATTTTTTAAACATACTTAAAAGACACTTTTATTTGTTTATAAGTCACGCATAACAATGACTAATGTTACGTAAATTGGTCTTATACTAGTAAAATTAATGGAAGTTATCTAAAACGTGTTAAAATTGGAGAAAGGCAAGTATAGGCATTGAATGTGGGAACTCTTACAATGTTCATGTATTGAATTTTAAGATATCATTTAACTTCCCTTTAAAATTATTTCCAGACAATATTTCAGTTCTTAGAAAGTGTTTATTTCATTCTTTAGAAAAAATCATATTTGTTTATTTATTTTCGTGACTAATACAGTTTTGACCCTAACTACATTATGGCAGTTCATAAAAAATGATGCAATAATAATACGTTGGAGATGATGACATATAACAGTTTTAAATTAGTATATCCAAAGAAATGTTTTTGATATCAAATCAATAGACTTGTATTTAAATACAATTAAAAATCTATTGGTCATTATATACAGGTATAAATATGGGAGCTATTCTCCTTTCATCACCGTATATAATTCTCCGAGGAACATAAAGGCCCTTTATGCCATCCTTATATAAACTAGATAACTGAGATTATTGTGTGGCATTATCATACAGTTACTAATAACTATGAATAACTCTGTGCTATTTATATTAATTACATCTTTATATTTATTTTTACATTATGTTGATCCTGTATCTACATGTCCTAGAATTTAAGCAGTTTTTTATATACTATTTAAAGAAAATCTTATCTTTTCTATACCTCATTTGTTTAATAAATATTACTCACCAAACTATAACTAAAATATATTTGTTAACAATATAAATAATTATAGATTGTAAACAAAACGATAGAGGTTTATATACATTAGAGGTAGATATACGATATACCTCATAGATGAAAAAGTCACTTAATGTTCACTGTTAACATAATATATTTTGTACTTTTGTAGTTTATTAAAGTTCTATTTTACATATGTACAATTGAGAGGAGGTGTGTTTTTTATTCCAAACTCCAGATTACTGAGGTGGCACAGTCGTGTCTGGGGACCACGTCGTCCGTTCTATGGAACCCCCTCGTCCGAGAATATTTCATGTATATTGAATTATACATGGTCAATCTTAGATTAAGTAAATTGGAATTCCACTCATTACTTTATGCCTCGTGTATAGAGTAATATCATTGACTTCATAGCTTATTGGGCTCTTTCAGTTAATTAGTACAGCACTTTGTAGATATACACTTGACTAATTAAACTGAGTTCAAAGAGTCCTTGTTACAGAAAGTGATGTTTGGTGAGATCTATGTTTGATAATTAGCTGTGCTAGTTAGACAACTCACTATCTTAACTATTTGTGGTTCGATCATTCATCATTGCAGTGGTTACTCAGGAATTCGGTTTTCTCAAATTAAATATCCAATATAGAAGAGTAATTAAAAAGCGATTTACGAAAATAAATAGGTTTTATATTTATTTATTTTAGTATTAAATAAGATCACATAGCTCAGATTTCGTATTTTTAATTAAAACTACGACTAAATCGTAAAATGTTGTAACTGATAAAATAATATGTAGTTAATTGAACACTGCTTACTATATTTTTATTTTCGATATTACATATATTGTGTGTTAAAAGTAAGAGGGTAAAAATGATATAATGTAGCTTCTAGTTTATTGTACATATTATCTAATAAATGAAAGCTTGACGAATGAAAATGGTGGGGAAAATACAATTAACGATGGAAGGGCTGTTTGAATTCCTGAATCTAAATTGCCTTAAATGTAAGCCGCTTGCTTATAGATTGCTAAAAGAAACTCCTTTCTTTTCTTGACTTCTTTTGTTAACAGAAGTCGTTAAATTATGATTAAAAAAGATTTGTCGCTGCAATAGAACTACTTCTAGGTTCTAATGTTTACAGTTAAAATGGTGTATTTTTTAGATAGTTTAAAGTATTTTAAACATAATTATTTCATAATATTTAAATATCAGGTTTGGAGATTGATAATAACTAAAACTAATAGCTCGTAGCAAAGACTACGAATGAATACTCAAAATACTATGATTCAATCAGTGATATTAAGAAAGTATACACAACTTAAGAGTAACACAAGAATTTATAAATTTATATATCTCGAAAAACATGTCGTTTCTGAAGTGTATGGGAGGGTTGGGAATCCATTTACACCAGTCGTGTGTGGGAAATCCATTCACGTGACATATATATGGGAGTATGGGAAAAGTGTTAACGTCACACATGTATGGATGTATGAAAGACGAAAAAGCCGTGAGATTCACACAGGTATGGATGGGTGAAACTTTTAACCATATTTTATGTATAAGAATAACCTTAAGGATAAGATCGTTAACTTTGAGCAGAAGTCAGTCCAAAGTACGAACGCTGCATCTCAGAATCAGTTCACATTCCCCTGTAGAAACTTGATAGAATGGTCCGCCTTCGTGACATATGTATGGGTGTATAGGAAGGGTGTAGACGTTATATGTATGAGGCAGAAGAAAGAACCGTCAACGTCACTCATGTATGGATGGGTGAGGTAGGCGTTAACGTCACTCATGTATGGATGGGTGAGAAAGGCGTTAACGTCACTCGTGTATGGATGGGTGAGAAAGGGGTTAACGTCACTCGTGTGTGGATGGGTGAGGTAGGCGTTAACGTCGCTCATGTATGGATGGGTGAGAAAGGCGTTAACGTCACTCGTGTGTGGATGGGTGAGGTAGGCGTTAACGTCACTCATGTATGGATGGGTGAGAAAGGCGTTAACGTCACTCGTGTATGGATGGGTGAGAAAGGGGTTAACGTCACTCGTGTGTGGATGGGTGAGGTAGGCGTTAACGTCACTCATGTGTGGATGGGTGAGGTAGGCGTTAACGTCACTCATGTATGGATGGGTGAGAAAGGCGTTAACGTCACTCGTGTATGGATGGGTGAGAAAGGGGTTAACGTCACTCGTGTGTGGATGGGTGAGGTAGGCGTTAACGTCACTCATGTATGGATGGGTGAGAAAGGCGTTAACGTCACTCGTGTGTGGATGGGTGAGGTAGGCGTTAACGTCACTCATGTATGGATAGGTGAGAAAGGCGTTAACGTCACTTGTGTATGGATGGGTGAGAAAGGGGTTAACGTCACTCGTGTGTGGATGGGTGAGGTAGGCGTTAACGTCACTCATGTATGGATGGGTGAGAAAAATGGATGGGGTTAACGTCACTCATGTATGGATGCGTGAGAAAGGCGTTAACGTCACTCGTGTATGGATGGGTGAGAAAGGCGTTAACGTCACTCGTGTGTGGATGGGTGAGAAAGGCGTTAACGTCACTCATGTATGGATGGGTGAGAAAGGCGTTAACGTCACTCGTGTATGGATGGGTGAGAAAGACGTTAACGTCACTCGTGTGTGGATGGGTGAGGTAGGCGTTAACGTCACTCATGTGTGGATGGGTGAGGTAGGCGTTAACGTCACTCATGTATGGATGGGTGAGAAAGGCGTTAACGTCACTCGTGTATGGATGGGTGAGAAAGGGGTTAACGTCACTCGTGTGTGGATGGGTGAGGTAGGCGTTAACGTCACTCATGTATGGATGGGTGAGAAAGGCGTTAACGTCACTCGTGTGTGGATGGGTGAGGTAGGCGTTAACGTCACTCATGTATGGATAGGTGAGAAAGGCGTTAACGTCACTTGTGTATGGATGGGTGAGAAAGGGGTTAACGTCACTCGTGTGTGGATGGGTGAGGTAGGCGTTAACGTCACTCGTGTGTGGATGGGTGAGGTAGGCGTTAACGTCACTCATGTATGGATAGGTGAGAAAGGCGTTAACGTCACTTGTGTATGGATGGGTGAGAAAGGGGTTAACGTCACTCGTGTGTGGATGGGTGAGGTAGGCGTTAACGTCACTCATGTATGGATGGGTGAGGTAGGCGTTAACGTCACTCATGTATGGATGGGTGAGAAAGGCGTTAACGTCACTCGTGTATGGATGGGTGAGAAAGGGGTTAACGTCACTCGTGTGTGGATGGGTGAGGTAGGCGTTAACGTCACTCATGTATGGATGGGTGAGAAAGGCGTTAACGTCACTCGTGTGTGGATGGGTGAGGTAGGCGTTAACGTCACTTATGTATGGATGGGTGAGGTAGGCGTTAACGTCACTCATGTATGGATGGGTGAGAAAGGCGTTAACGTCACTCGTGTGTGGATGGGTGAGAAAGGCGTTAACTTTACTCATGTATGGATGCGTGAAAAAGCCGTTAAAGTCACTCGGGTATGGATAGGTGGGAAAGCCAACGTCACTCATGTATGGATGGGTCGGAAAGCCATATATGGGTGTGAAGAGTTTACTGTGTCTCGTCAGGATAACTATTGTATGGGGCTTAAAAAATGACCTAAAGAATCTTTTACAAGGCTAAAAAGACTTAGTAAAGGTAGCGTATATTTAAACGAACATAAATATAAAAAGCATTTTCAGTTATACTCTCCATTTTAATGTATTAAGTTTTTAAGAAGGGTCTAACGTGAATCCAAACATTTGTTCTCCATTCAATGGCCAAATAGAACCATTGGGAACAAAGCACTGGTCGTTGGACTCAGTTGGTCTCCAATTCCCTGAAGCAATGTGATTTGTAAGACGTGTCTGGCCAGCTGCCGATAGACTATTCATTACGACATTTCTAACCTAATTTATATTCATTTAGGATGAATATATACATTTAAATACATTTTTTATTCACTAAATAAAAATTATTTAATGTACATAACAAATATTTTATTTAATACTGATAATTGTATCCCTTATAAAATAATAAATATTAAGCTTGTTTTAATAACAAAATATTACATAACAATCATAGAATAAATGTTAGAAAGCTTAGGTTGAAAAGTTTGACTGTATAAAAATCAATACAATTAACCCATATTCAAAATGGAAGTTCCATAAATATGTAAGTTGAAGAGTTTTTTTATGGCATCTCATGAAGAATAAACAAAATAATTAAAACTAAACATTCACTAAAAACAGTTTGAATAAAATAAACGGTGCACAAAATTACATAAGCTTAAAACGATAATTAACACTGGAACTGGAAGAATGTAAAAAAACGATTGAGCCCATTGTTTTGTTATACATTTGTGTTTTCCTTTTTTCTTAGAATTTATTAGTAACATGTAATAACATAATATCGTTTACATGTCAAAATAAAATGTTTCAAGTATATTTATTCATTTACACAAGTTTTTAAACTTATAATCATAAATTTCAAAAATAATTTTATTTAAATAATCTAAAGAAAATAATGCCTACCTCTGTAATTAGCAAATTCAGCATTAATCTTTATAATTTAAATACTACTTGATTATGCTTGCCAGTACTATTTTATTATATTCATCGCATTAAATGAACTTCGTTGATGAATTTCGTTAGTTTCCAAGTAAGTATACATGATCTTACAAGTGACCTTGCAGCCCTCGAATAATATTTCAGAACCTAGAAGCTAAATCCAAACCCATAAAAAACCAAAGTAGCCAGCTTCCCCATAAGTAACGGACTGAGTAATCGAAAACTGAACATGTTTCCAAGTGGTGTTAAACCATGGCCGTCTCTACTAGAGACGGCCATGGTTAAACTCCATTATAATGATCATCCACAGTACCTGGGAGTGTTAGATCAATCGCTATCTTCAAAAGAACAGCAGCCGAAATGAAGATTAGGTAAGATGTATTACATCATATTGCCTGAATATCTTGGAGAGCCTACACACGCGTCCTGCGTACAACTGCTTT
Organism: Stictocephala bisonia; assembly: GCA_035578905.1. Lineage (NCBI taxonomy): Eukaryota > Metazoa > Arthropoda > Insecta > Hemiptera > Membracidae > Stictocephala > Stictocephala bisonia. The sequence continues at coordinate 85,059 of JAQJVL010000533.1, read as the reverse complement.
ATCACTGATCTATTCCAGCTGCTGAATATAGTGATCTCGTATGACTAAATAGTTTACAATAAAGTGGTCGATGTCCAACTTAATAGGGTCAAAAGAGCTATTAGTGGCACTCTCATGGTAACTCCGCTTCCTTGGCTCCCGGTGCTGTACAATTTAGCTCTTCTAGAGGTCAGACGCCAGGAGACACTAGTAGTGTAGTATGCCGGTTCTGGTGCAACCCTACCCATGCCGGTTCTGGGGCAACCTTGACCTTTGGGTCCTATCAGCAAGGTTGTCGATCTTATCACCACGTGTTGACCCCAGAGGTCAACTTTACTATTGTTTACTACTGTTATCAGCCACGTGGTGACCTTGAAGGTCACGTTTACTACGAACACGTGGACCCCCCGCGACGTTGTCCTAGGTCAGTGTTGTGTGACGTCACGCCGTTTTCGCGCTCTTTAGTAGTGTAGTATGCCGATTCTGGTGCAACCCTACCCATGCCGGTTCTGGGGCAACCTTGACCTTTGGGTCCTATCAGCAAGGTTGTCGATCTTATCACCACGTGTTGACCCCAGAGGTCAACTTTACTATTGTTTACTACTGTTATCAGCCACGTGGTGACCTTGAAGGTCACGTTTACTACGAGCACGTGGACCCCCCGCGACGTTGTCCTAGGTCAGTGTTGTGTGACGTCACGTCGTTTTCGCGCTCTTTCATCTGACGACGTCACGACGCCGTATTTATTAAATTAATTTTATTTATTTAATGCTGTCAAAAAGTGTCGGTGGCCGGTGCCGGGATCGATCTGAGAACCTTTCGTTTGTGAGACGAAGTCGATACCACTGGGGCACAGTGACACACCCGAGAGGGTAACGTAAGTAGCGGCAGAAGAACGTGTGTGGCTTCGTTCGCTTCGCTCGCGTTATACTATATGAAATGTAATTCGTATTTAATATAGTATTAATTTGTTCAGATGTGAAAAAAAGTCTGTTGGTTTGTCGTCTGCTCCTCAGCTGATGTGATGCCATATGAAAGATGCAAAAAAAATGTCTGTTTTTCTTTATACTATATAAAATGTACCAAATGTTTTTTCGCAGTGTTACCAACTCGCACGATTAATTGCCAAAAAATATATGTCAGTGCTACCAACTCACACGATTTATTACATTATACTATAATAAATACATATATGATTTTTGTTTTCTCTCTTTTAGTTATACTATATTAAATACAAACGCGTTTTTCGGTGTTACAGTAATATTATTTTAATTCGTTATCCTTTTATATCCTTTTCGGTTGCGAATAAATACGTTAAAACGGTCGTCAAGTATTAGGAGAACAGAGACTGGTAGGAGTTATCAATGTTACAGTTGCCGCGCGCTGTCATTATCAAATCAGCGTGACCCGGCGACCTCTCCGTAAGATAGTCGCGACTGTCTCGCGAACTGATTATGTGACTGCTGCTCATTTCTGCTAGCCTGATACTTTATTTTTCATTACATGTTGTTCGGATTCCATATTTAAGTGGTTTATATATATTTTATTAAATATTTAATTTAGTATTTAAAAATCTTAAGGTAAAATACTATTCTATGAATTTAAATAGTACCTACATATAGTATGTAATATTCATATAATAATTAATATTTATATTTTCGAAAACTCTATGAAAAAAGACGTGCTTTAATTAAAGTGTATTTTTCTTGTTACACAGTATATAGTATTAATTTGAATAATATTTTGTATTTTATATAGTATTAATTTGTTCTGACCGTTTAACAAATGAACCAGAGGGTTTTTTCTTGTTGTTGTTTAGTTTTTTTCATAACAGATTATTTTTGTTTACAACAGCTGATGTGTCTTCTGCTACCAGAGAACTCTTTGTATATGAGAAAATTTGTAATGCTTGTATCAGCCGATGTGGCTCGCTTCACTTACACCGTGCTATACTATATGCAATACACTTGTTTAATTAGAGTTGTTTAGCTGTCAGACCTTTATTTCTTCTTTCATTATATGATTATTATATTTAAATTAAGTCAATTGTAATTGATTTGTAAATATAACTAGGAAATATCTTCTGTAACTAGCTAGTTTATTCAGAATTTGTGTTAGCTAGTTGTTAACTGGTTGCTGTAATTGAAATACACACCATTTCTTTCCTCGGAGTTAACTGTCAAACCTTTATGTACATATTAAATGTTATATAATTTGTTTCTTATTTCATTATTTGTATTTCATTTATATTTATGAAATTAACTAGTTATAGTTTGTATAGAATTTTGTATTATCTAGTTATCAACTGGTTTTTGTACGTTATTAGTTTGAATAACTGTGTTTATTTTTATTTTCATCATATTTTGTATAAATATATATTTCATTACCTATGTTTCCATATAACACTCATTAATTTTGTAAACATTTTTATTATACTGTAAATACATGTTATTGTCAATTAAAATTGTACCCAACTTGAAATCTGATTAGAAAGTATAAAAATAAATTTATGATCAAATGGTTTTTATAATAATACAATGACAGAGAAAATACAAAGAGCATTTTTTTATTATTTTAAATAATCTTTTTTACAATGCCAGACAATGGTGTATATTGGATCAACGCATCATGAATGATCAGACAATATGCCGTTGTATCCTTTGGTATATCAGCTGTTGTTTGAATCTCGATGCGAACGTCCAATGCTCCAGTTTTTAAAGTCTCAACTTGTTTTGAACAATCAATCACTATTATTGGTGTTTTCTCATGAAAAGTCATTTTATCCAAACAAGGCTGATCATCACCACCTATGTAATATGATGATTGAAATCTTGAATACATATCATATAAAATTGATTTATTTCCATTTAAATTATCATACGGATAGTACTTGCTGTTCAAGTACAGTTTTATATTATCTAAATTACAAAAATCAAAATGCGAAGCATTCTTATTTGCTTTGTCTTTACGATCAGTTTGAAAACCAATTATTACATATCGTGGCTTCTCCATCATGGATGATGTTTTGACTGTCCAAGTTAGAAACTTTGTAATCGGTAGTGATGGGTACTCATGTAACTGCCACCTTCTGAATGGTATAGATATGGGCTGATCTCTTTCAGTCAAACGTAAAAGAGATAATTTCACTTCATCATCAACTCGAACATACGGCATTTTCCAAACTACTTTATTAAGTTGAATTTGAAAGTCAAATAAAGATGTAGCTGGTTGAAGCACAACGTTTTTATCATTAGATGAACGTAACAAGACTAGTTCTTGTTTTACATTCAGTAAAATATGATTATAATCTTCGGCAAAACCGAGTAGTAATTTAAGTGGAACACAAAACGAAAATGATGTTCTATCATCCATCACACCCATGGTTTCGTTTTGCCAACATGCGTTCTGCATCCAATACTTGTCTCCTGGTCTAGAGGTAAGTAAATTCTTTATTGTTGTAGAAATACCTACGTTTTTTACTCTATCAATTTCAGTTCCACACAGTTCGTATCTGATTTCATCGAACAGAAATGCCATAGCATTACTAACTAATTGAGTTGTGGTGTCATCAGTTGGAGGTGTACCTGTCTTGATTAGTTTGCCTTCCAAAAGTAGATAGCTTTTACTGGGCAATGTGTAAACATCTTGCTGATGAACAGGTATACGTATCTCATCACTTGTTTTGTAAGAATTTGACGTATACGGATTATGAGAATGCCATTCAATATCAACGATAGAACTATCGAAGCTAGGATTTGTTCCTATATCTAAAATATTATTCATCCTTACTACTCTTGAAAGAGGACACTTTTGTACGTAGGTATATTTTGTTCCGTAATGTTAACTGCTTAACGACTTGTTCACGACTGACACTAGATTCTCTTTTTGCGGTCAATGTTTTATTCGATACAGTAGCGGCGGGAAATACTAAACCCATTATTTTCTTCTCGGCCTAATATCTACTCTTATATTGATATATTCTTCTCTAAAATTAATTAAATTACCAAATTGATCTTCTAAATTAATATAAAATTCGTTCAAACTCAATTGCTTGTTTATTGGTAGATATTTAACTGTATTCGGGATTTCTACAATTTTAAATCCCGGCGCTACAGTTGGATAGAATTCGTGTAGTACGTGACCTTCAATCCCGTCTCTATAAGACCCTCGGACTAAATTACATGTGATTCGTATGATGTCTACTTTATTAATGGACACTTGATTAGGCGACTTGTGCACTTTATTCGCTTCTAATTTCACACCTTTTTCAAATTCTAATAAGGACGCAATGGTGTTCTCTTTGGTGAAATCGATCTCTAGTGAACAACTTAAGTGACTTTTTAGTGTATTGTTATTAGCTTCGAGTTTAAAATGCGTTGTAGGAGACTTTACCTTTAATTCCTCGATTACAAAATTATTTATATCATCTATTTCATAAGCACCGGTAGCTATACTTATTTCTATATCTTTGCCGATGTACAGTTTATTATTTACATTCTCTTCAATATTAGGAATTGAATTGTAAGTCATGAGGTCCATAAAACCCATCTCCCATTCGTCTGACGATGAAAGATCCATAGCTGGAAAAAGTGTGCACTTGAGGCTTGAACTTCTACCTGTAATACAAATCATCTCCGTCTTGCGAGAAAGTCTAAACACAAATGACCACAATTTACAGTATTAAATTCTTGTTTAGGAAAGTAATTATGTCTAATCACCACTCGATATGGTCCGCTGTTAAAATACCTCTGAAGTTCTAACGGTGGTCTCAGATTACCGAAACTATCAAAATAATCAACGTAAAAATCACGCTTATAGTAACATACCCAATGTGTACCACATCCTGTAATACTATCTAGATTTACAACACCAGATTCCCTTTCGTTAATACTTGATGGAAGTAAATCTCTCATAAATACACCTCTAAAATATGGTATTTTCAATAGTTTCGCATATTTGATTATATCGTTATTTGTTAGCGGAATATTTGGTATACTGTCTATGAGTGGTGATGAGTATATTAGTTTTTTTTAACTGATCCAGATCCTCTGTACGGTTTTAGGTACAAACCTTTACCCTTCTTTTTGTTTATTGACTGTCTTTTTCTATTGTTAGGTTGTTGTTTCCTTCGTGGCTTTTTACTCTTACGTTGTCGTTGACGTTTTCTGCTATCACAGCCGCTACCGAGTTTACTTTTAGCTTTCATTACGTTTGTAACTAACCAAGCAGCCGCCTTTTCACCTAAACTAGAATCTGATGACCTCACTCTCTCCCAAGCTCGTTCGGCCAATATTCTGTCGGCTGCTGATCTTCGCTCACTGTCCTTATACTTATCGTATGCGATGTCGTGATCTTTACAAGCTGAATCTAATTTATTAATTCCTCTATCACCTCTGGCTAATCTCTGTTTTACGTTAGTACCAGGACCACACCACTGATAACCTGGTAAATGTAGTTCTGTGGGTAATATATCTATAGCTCTATTGATGACACTACCAGCCACACTCCCTAATGTACTTATCAGTCCTGCGCCACGATAAGAACTAACACGTCTGTTCATCGTGTGCGTCGGTTTTATAGTGTCAGTATAATCATGAGCGTCGATAAGTTTGGACGTCAAAATGTTAGTAGTAGCAGTAACAAAGGTCTTAGAGGACCTAAAGGAATCGGGTTTGAATTAACTAAAGAAGGTGATTATGACATTCGTCGCAAAAGGTTGCGTAATGTAATGGAACCCGAAGATGATGGAGACGCTGTAAATTTAAAACGACATAAATCGTCATTTAATAAATGTTTAAAACTAAATGATGATAAAAAGTACGATGCTAAAGGATCAACAGTTTGTCATGTAGGTGATCCGACTAATCCGACCGATGCTGTGAACTATAAGTTTATCAAAGACCGCTGTGTGACATTTGATAATACAGAAATTAATGCAAGAAATCATACAATTAGCAATGTGTCAGATCCGAAAAAATCTCGAGACGCTGCAAATAAATTGTATGTAGACACAATGTGTCCACCCATGACGGAAACTTATTGGAATTTTAAAAACAGGAGATTAGTTAATGTCGGTGATCCAATAAACATGAATGATGTTATCAATTTAAAGTACTTCTTCAGTAAAACACTCAAGTCTGATTCGACTTCGTGGGATTTTGTGAATAAAAGACTAACTAATGTGGCCGACCCTATTCATATGGAAGATGGTGTTACGCTTAACTATTTGGTTAGATCAATTAGTAATATTTTATATAGCCTATACAGATTATTGGCTCCAAGTGGTGATCCAATCAGAACATTAACAAAAGAAGAGTGGATAAACATAACAATTGTCGAACCATTTTTCATAGATCCAAAAACAAAAATTGCTAGAAATAACTAAACTGTAAGTAATAGTTGGTGAAAATAAAATTATACAATAAAAAAATGGAATATTATTTATTACCTCAATCTACAATACTTTTACCAGTTAATCTAATACATTTCTCATCTAGTTCATTTAGTTCTTCAATTATGGAGTTTATTTCATTCTGGTGTCCAGTGTGACCAATATCTTCCGAAGCATTCAAAATCCTCAGGCGGTCGACCAGTTCATTGGGATCATCGTAATATATGAAGTTTGGTTTGGCGTCAGTCAAAACAATGCCACTTCCACTCACGGTTTGTTGCACCAAATCTGAATATGTGCTCATTTCATTTGTTGATTCATTTTCTCGTGTAGCAATTAAAGATATGATGTTTTTATACTTATTCCCCCTGTTAGACTTTACTTTCCCTCTAGGTGAATAGTTTATCTTGTGAGCATTGGTATCTCTGAGAATCATAGCGTAGCTATCGAGATCTTCTTCACTGTACACATAAGGATTAGGTATATTCATAAATAAAAGTTCGTATAAACCACGTGTACCCTCATATCTTTTACCATTTATTATAAAATCATCTATATCGATTTCTAATGGCTTATCACCAATCATCCATTGATCGCCTTCGACTCTTATACCATAATTATGATCTACTTCTTTACCACCTTTAAGTAATTTTAAAAAGTATTCCTTTGATAGTCTTCCTTTAAACTCACGTAGTACGTATTCCCTTGCTAAATTTTTTCCTTGAGGTGTTTTCAACAGGTCTTTACCCGATACCACAGTCGGTGAAACGTACGTTTCTTCAACCATCATACCTTCTTCCTCATGTTGTTGTGGACTTGAATCCGGTTCCATAATGTTATCATCAGCATTTTCACCATCTTGTTGATCCATGTTGAAATCGGGTATAGCGAAGCGTTTTGAAGTCGGAAGCGTATCTTCTGTATTTCCATCATGCAGACGTTGTTTTCTTTTCACTCCTTGTGGAGGTGCACGTATGTAACGTTTTACAGGTGTTTCAAAATCCTCCAACTGACCTTTTCTTTTAAGTTTATTGATTCCTTGTTCTGTTATTTCTTCTTTAACTTCTTGTTGCTGTTGTAACTTTTCTCCTTCTTCCACAATCTTTTTAAGCGGTTCAGCAATGGGTTTTAGCTGTTTTTCCCACATCTCTTCACTATCCAACATTTCCCTTTTCATAGATCTATGTTTTTGCTTAATATTTTTTCTTATTTGAGTAATTTCCTTTATAACCTCTTCTTTACTTTTATCGGCTAAAACCTCGTCAATAGAAAGTGTGGAAGAGGACGACATTATGTGTCTATCTCGAATGATGAGTACAATATAAATGATTGAAAGAAAAAATACGGAACGTTAAATTACCCCCACTACCACATTTATAATTTTACAAAAATATCAAATCCTCTACGATACCGACCTTTGTTTATATCACTATCCTTGTCTATTACAACAAACCCATTTTTTGACATATCCCAAATCTTTGAACACATGTGCTTGAACTGACTAAAACTTATATCAGGACTGACATGGTCTTGATAAATGTGATTCAAATTGCGATCATCTTGTTTAAATATAACTAGAAGATTCGCATTGTCTCTAACCAACTGTTTGGGTATAAAACTGTAAGTTTGACACACGTAAAAAGTGTCAATATTGTTATGACGTCCCATTGAAAAATAGTTTTTAATATTATTCTGTTTGCCACAAGCGATATCATCAAATATCATTACAGAATTTGCCTCAATCTCACTTGGATGAGGTACTTCATCGTTGTCTGAATAAGGATGATATCCTATTCCATCTAAATTTGACAGTACACACTCGAGGAATGTATACTTCTTTTGATATAGTGATTTGGAAAAAATGTATACATTGTTAAAAAACAAACCCTTGGGTGAAAATAATAAGTTTAAAAGTAAATTGGTTTTCCCACAATTTGATGGACCCACTATTAAACATCTGATTGTGTTTGGTAATAAATGTCCGTGTCTTTTCATACTCTTCTCTGTCTTCTTATCAACTAACATGTCTAAATTAACGATTGGCAGTGTTACAGACTGTTTAAGAAACTTCATTACTATCGTAAATCCTTTTTATCAATCCAGGAGTCATGTGATTTATCAAAACCCAGCCAACGCACTAATAACCTATCGCCTTTTCTCTTAATAATTTTTTCAATCAAGTAAGTATCACCAAAACGTGTTTTACTTAACTCTTCTTGATAAAATCCACCTTTTATTACATCACCTTTGTCGTCTTTTAGTACGTATGTAACTGGTCTAGTTGGCTGTATTTTCCATACTGTGTAAATCTCATTACTCCACCTAGGTCAATAACCTTTATTGAATTGTTTAGTTAATCTACTTATTCTAACTCGATCACCAGTATCAAATTTAGAATGACTATTGTATTTCTTTCTATTATTAACTATGTGTAATAATATTTCTTGTTCATTTCCAATATTAACCTGAACAGGCTTAACACCAATAGTTCGATGAATGGTATTATTATAGGTTTTCAATAATTTTGGCAGTAACTCTAACCACTTGTAATTACCCTGCTGACTAAAGTGTCTCCACATGTTACTTTTCAAAGTACGATTGAATCTTTCAACAATTAAAGCTTTTTTATCAGAAAAAGTAAAATAATGATTGATATTATATTTATTTAACAAGAATTTAACCTTAGAATTAAACCATTCTGTACCTTGATCTGTTTGTAAATTTTTCATAGAATTTTTTTTCAATATAGGTTCAAGTGCGATTACTATATCATTAGCACTTTTTGACTTTATTGGTACTGCAAAAGCAAATTTACTAAAACAATTAATTACAGTCATAATATATTTAAAACCTTTGTTAGATTTTGAAAAAGGAATCATTTCGACTAAATCTGCTTGATATAAGTCGTTGATTCCTTTAAGTTCTACATGACGTGTAGGATAGTGACGTCTTGCTTGTCTATGTAATTCTTTTGCAATACCTGCTCGTACATTGTTCATTGTTATCAGGTGAATAGGTGGTAACAAAATGAAACAAATGTCAAGATACAAACATATATATTTACATTTTAATGAGTTCACAAAAAGGTGATGCTTTTAAATGTTCTTCTTTCGGTTTATCCTCCGGAGTCCAATCTTCTAGAACGACACCGCATGTAATACATTTGACAGCGTCTCCATCACCAGTATAGTAGAAGCCTGCATCTATCATATCTTGAATGTTAGGATACATCTTTGGCCATCTGAAGTATGTTAACAACATAATGTCTTCGGTGTTCTTAACAGATTTTTTATATCTACTATAGTTACAAAAGTCTCCAGACATATTTTTAGACATTGAACAGTCAGGATTTTCTAGCTTATGTAAAAAGTTTATGTGTTCTATAGTTAACTTGACATCACCAGATTGCCAGCCACAACCACAACATACAATTTTATCAAAAAGTTTAGTACAGTAGAATCCAGATTGGATCAAGTCTTTCTTTGTACAATTAAAAATAGAACAACATACCTCGTCTTCACTATTACTATCACTACTACTATTAGCACAACAACAAGTAGGACTCATGCCAACTGTTCAACTCACAATGGTCAAGACCGTAATGATCAGTTTAATTTAGACTGTGGCTGTGGTGGGGGTGTACAAAAATAACAATTCTTCCTTTTCGGGTTAGGTCCATCAAATGTATCTTGAAAAGATTTAAGCCCAAAATTGAAATGATCCGTACATCTTAAATTGCTTAATATTTCCGGATCATTTCTCAAACTGTTGGGAAGTCTATCATATATTAATTCTAAATCTTCGGTATGATTAATTATAAAACTTTTCGGTAAATATTTTATCAATTCAGGTTGTAAATTTTTATATCCTCTACGATAGCATTCTCCAATAGCGAGATTTACAGTTTTTAGCCTATCCTCAACTAATTTCTCAAGTTTAATCCATTGAAGTAGTAAATGAACATTAATATATGCACAGTTTAAAGGATCATGATTGAAGGTACATTTTTTCATAGCACTAGTCTGAGTTTGATTTCTAATAACACTTAAACTAGGACATCCTAAATCTTCTAAATTAATTACATTAACTTTAAACTCTGACAAAAGGTCAGTTACAAATTGTTTCTTTTCATATCCTTTAACATACACATTACCAGAAATATTACAACCTTTAAGTACATCTTTTAGTTGATTATATTCTCTAAACCCAGAACCCCAATAGAGTCCATGAAAGTACTTCTCCAACCACACAACTTGCTTTTGAACATTTTCTGGTAACTTGTTAAAGTGACAAGGTGGTTGAAACAGTTGTAGTTCATAGACTTGCTCATCGGTGGATATGACAGCCAACTCCTTTACAATAAACTTGTTGTCTTGGTTTTTAAATCCTTGAAAGTCCAAAATGAACTCCATATCTGTACGAAAACAGATTAAAATTAGAATATTGATAATTTAATCTTTTTTAAAAATTCGGTCAAAATCTAATTGAATAAATTGAGTACCTAATGTGTAAGTATAAAAGTTTTACTATATTTACCTTTATAATGCTGAGTCACTATTGATAACCTTGAGGATGAGATTAATACTAATCATAATGATTCACTGCTTCTTCTATTTATAGTCGTCATTAGTGACGTAAATAGATGATTCATCAGTTCAAAGGTTATAATGATGTAATCTAGGTAAAGGTTACTTTTATAGACTAATATTCTGTGTGAAAAAATAAACTAAGTCACAAATTATAATCCAATTATTATTTATTATAATTTTTATCATTAGATGTTGACTTATATACACTGCAAGCTGATTTTTCAGTTTTCAATTTTTCATTAGCACGAAACATATCAATAAGCCGTCTATTATCAGGTCTTCGATCCTCTTCGGGTAAATTATAAACTTTTACAGTATCAGAAAATTGAACTTTCTTCATTGTTTCAAAAGTTGCAGTCTGTATTCTAGGTTAACGAATAATGATTTATCACTATAGTATTTCATATACGTATCCTTCCATGAAATAAATGGTAGAAATGCTTCTTTATTAACACTTTCCTTCTTACAATATAAAAACCAAAAATATTCGCACTCAATACAACTGACGGTCTCCAAAGGAAAATCGAATAACAACTCTAATTTAAGATTGAATGGAAGCTTCATCTTTAGCCTTACTGTTGAATCTAGAATTAAACTCGTTATTTATCGCTGGCAAACACCTTATAAATTGCAACCATTGGTCCGAATTCAATTTTATTACTTCACGTTCACTATGTATCATAACATATGTCTTATCAGAATTGTTTCTGACTAAAGCACGTAATCTATTTCCTATTATTGTAAATAAAGTTTCGTATTGAAGATTTCCATCATCATCATGTGAATAGATCTTGTGAGTTTCCATGTTGTTGTTGTTGTTGTGACGGTGTCTAAGATAAGACTGAGTTCTGAATTAAGTAGAATATTGATACTTAAATCGTTTCCAAAATTCTTCATCAATTGCGTTAAATCCTTTTTTGAATTCTGTCCAATCATCATAATTAAAATGAACAAAACTATCAGGTTTATTATCACTATTCTTTTTTACAATAAAAATATTTGTATTTGTTTGCCAATTACTGAGTATTACTTTTAAATTATTAGTTAATATCAAAGTCTTACTATAAGCATACTCCATACCTGCTGATCACCTTAACGGTCGAAGTCAATTAATGAACTGATCCATTATACACAACCCATATAGTATAGCACGGTGTAAGTGAAGCGAGCCACATCGGCTGATACAAGCATTACAAATTTTCTCATATACAAAGAGTTCTCTGGTAGCAGAAGACACATCAGCTGTTGTAAACAAAAATAATCTGTTATGAAAAAACTAAACAACAACAAGAAAAAACCCTCTGGTTCATTTGTTAAACGGTCAGAACAAATTAATACTATATAAAATACAAAATATTATTCAAATTAATACTATATACTGTGTAACAAGAAAAATACACTTTAATTAAAGCACGTCTTTTTTCATAGAGTTTTCGAAAATATAAATATTAATTATTATATGAATATTACATACTATATGTAGGTACTATTTAAATTCATAGAATAGTATTTTACCTTAAGATTTTTAAATACTAAATTAAATATTTAATAAAATATATATAAACCACTTAAATATGGAATCCGAACAACATGTAATGAAAAATAAAGTATCAGGCTAGCAGAAATGAGCAGCAGTCACATAATCAGTTCGCGAGACAGTCGCGACTATCTTACGGAGAGGTCGCCGGGTCACGCTGATTTGATAATGACAGCGCGCGGCAACTGTAACATTGATAAATCCTACCAGTCTCTGTTCTCCTAATACTTGACGACCGTTTTAACGTATTTATTCGCAACCGAAAAGGATATAAAAGGATAACGAATTAAAATAATATTACTGTAACACCGAAAAACGCGTTTGTATTTAATATAGTATAACTAAAAGAGAGAAAACAAAAATTATATATGTATTTATTATAGTATAATGTAATAAATCGTGTGAGTTGGTAGCACTGACATATATTTTTTGGCAATTAATCGTGCGAGTTGGTAACACTGCGAAAAAACATTTGGTACATTTTATATAGTATAAAGAAAAACAGACATTTTTTTTGCATCTTTCATATGGCATCACATCAGCTGAGGAGCAGACGACAAACCAACAGACTTTATTTCACATCTGAACAAATTAATACTATATTAAATACGAATTACATTTCATATAGTATAACGCGAGCGAAGCGAACGAAGCCACACACGTTCTTCTGCCGCTACTTACGTTACCCTCTAGGGTGTGTCACTGTGCCCCAGTGGTATCGACTTCGTCTCACAAACGAAAGGTTCTCAGATCGATCCCGGCACCGGCCACCGACACTTTTTGACAGCATTAAATAAATAAAATTAATTTAATAAATACGGCGTCGTGACGTCGTCAGATGAAAGAGCGCGAAAACGACGTGACGTCACACAACACTGACCTAGGACAACGTCGCGGGGGGTCCACGTGCTCGTAGTAAACGTGACCTTCAAGGTCACCACGTGGCTGATAACAGTAGTAAACAATAGTAAAGTTGACCTCTGGGGTCAACACGTGGTGATAAGATCGACAACCTTGCTGATAGGACCCAAAGGTCAAGGTTGCCCCAGAACCGGCATGGGTAGGGTTGCACCAGAATCGGCATACTACACTACTGACACTACTTAAAACATTCAATAAGAACTTGAATGCCCTGCACGCTAGCTGAGCCTTAGCGTAGAACAGTTTTGATGGACGAAATAAATTTCTTATTAACGATCCGTCAATACCTGTAGGTGGGATGAACCTCTCTCGAAGGGAGTAGAGACTCTTGAATTGGTTCTGAACTGGTGGCGTTGGCTGATGCAAGTACGGAAAGTATAAATGGGGACTGACTCTAGATCAGTCATGTCATTGCGGGAAGTCTATCCAAACAAAGGATAACTTAGTTACAGAGTGCCTCCTGCGCTCATTTATGGAGGGATTAGCCAGCATAAACAGAATCAAGGAGAGGTCTTAAATAGCTCGATGGATTGGACTAGGCTTTGTGACAGGATATCACTCTAAATTTTATTCAATGAATATGACATCATTACTTTTGGATATTTATCAGAATATATCTCGCAGCTTTTTAAAACTAACAAATGGTAGCTGACAACAAACCATACGATATATATAATTTACAAGATCAAAACTGGTTACTGAATCACATCACAAACATTTCTTCAAAAGTAAATAAATGTGTAGTTTAGATTGCTAATGAGTAAAAATACTTTTAATTGCGTGGTTATCTTCTAGGTATTGTATAAAAACATACATTTGTGCTAACAGTAAATTTAATGTCTATGGAATATTTATTTAAGCCAAGCTCTCCAACTTAAAAGTCCTTCAACGTGTGGTTCACAGTCGATATGACTCAAATGCCCTTAAAAGCCAGTGAACGGAATAATTGATAGAGCTAGAACCCATCTCCTTCACGGGTTATCGGGGAGTCCCAGATGTTAATACCTGTTCCCAAGCCCACTCAATTTTATGAATATTTCCACATATTTAATGTACGTATTATATATGAGTTGTACGTGCCAAAATAATGTAAGATGTTGTATACTATATATTTATTTTACTTACAATTTATTAATAATTTAAACTATATATCTAGTTTTCAGCGTAGCTATAAGCTACGTAAATAGATTTAAAAACCAATAAGTGTACTTTTAATAATTGTTAAAAGAGGAAAAAATGTGATCTCATGACAAAGTAAAGTGTAAACTTAAAATTGACAGCTGTTTAGTTTTCACACTATTAATATTGTCAATACCATAAGGGAAAAAATGCAAAAACAATAATTTACTTTTCCTAAATTCCAAGTCACCAAAACCGTATGCGTCAATTTAAAATTACATTAGCTCCTTATGACCCACCTAAATTGAAATCAGGAAAAAAATTTTTACTGTGACAAGGTTTCATACAGTGGCTGCATTAGTTCTTTTTGATATTACAACGTGTTTCTTCAACGGTACGTAGATATTTAACTAAAAATTACAGAATTTAGGTACATAAATCCTCCTTTTAAAATGTTCGACTAATATTTTTTTACTATATACTTGTACTATACACTATATACTTACTCATTTCTAACTGAAGTAGATTTAAACTATTGTATGTTTTGGTATTTAATGCTTCAAGTGAAGTTTTTAACTCAATAACTACCCTCTCCTGCTCTCCTTTTTGTCTTCCAAGGTGTGACTCCCCACAGATGCAGAGGAGTTCAGTCACACACTCTTCGTACGACCGTGACCGCATGGTTCACACTTCCAGACGGTTATCTTATCAGCAATGAAATCAATATCTGATTGGTTAATATTTGCACAATTTACCCGAAAGTCACTTCCACAGACAATGAAAAACATATTTCATTAATGATGAACAAATCGTACTGTTAGACATTTTATCTTAATTTATAAATCTACCGATATTAATACAAAATGAAACATTAAATAATACTAAAACAAATAAATATTGAGGTGGGTTGGGATATGGAGGTACCTTTTGAGTCGTACTGATTGAGTTCACCTTTAATATGTATGTAATAATTTGGTTTTTTAATGTAATGAATGTTGTACATTATGCAATCATGAAGAAAAATAAGCTATTTGGTTAGCGCACCTCTTCCGGACTTTCCCATTATCTATCTTGATACCACAATGTAAAACTCAGTCATTTATTATAACTTTCAGCATTACCTTTCCAAAATCCTACTTCAACTTCTTCGACTCAACTTCCTGCTATTCGCCAACATAAAATCATCCTGCCTTAAGAAAGTCTATTACTCATATTTTTGCAGAGCGATTGAGTTAATCTAATTTGGTCCTTGTAGGCCTATCAAACATTAGCTGGGAGGGGGGCGTTACAGCATGTTTAATTCATTGTTCTCCTCTGCTGGGCAAGCATCCTGCATAACTTATCTTGCTACCCACTCCCCTCGCACTTCTCCTCCTTAGCCTTAAGCAGTATTTATGGTTTGGATGATTCTTTCTCCCTACCCATCATCAGTAGCTAAGTAAAACTGAGTGCTTTTGTCTTAATTAATCAAGTGAATTTTCAAGAATTTCACTCATATATTGATGTTAACCGAGAGTGTTGTCGGTAAAACTACCTGTGTGGTAGCACAAAATAGTAAACATAGTGTTTATACTAACATTAAAACATAATAGTTACCCAGAATGTGGAGACGAAAAGATTTGTTTAATTTATGCAGGTTCACTTTGACACCAAATTTGAGATGGAATTTGAATGTTTGGCCTAATGTTCGCATAATGAAATTCACACTTTCTATAGCATTCATACATTTTGTCGAAATATGTAAATTTTGTGAATGATTACTTTTAAGTTGTATAACAATAAAACAGAAAATATTGGCTCTTTACAGTCATAAAAATGGATTTTTACAATCAATTTTTGTTTAATATTTGCCTATTCTAAAACGTAAATGTGGTCAGTCAATTTGAATGTATTCCATTTAATTAATAATAAGATAGCTAATATTCATTTATAACTACTATTTTTTATTAAATCATTACATGGGTTATAGTTTTTATTGGACTGAATAACTGTTAATTTCTCTTAAATCAAAGGAAACGAATTAAATCATTTTTTAACTTCATTTTGTTGCTCTAAGTATGGAAAATTATTATATTTTCAAAACAAACACCTAAACTCGATTTGCGAAACAGGCACAATAAATGAAAAAATCGGCGAGTAGCCAAGAAAAGGTGTCACACCACATAGTATTTGTGATAGTCCCTTTGTTATTACTTAAATTAATTGCTTCTTACACAACATAAATTTCACAAATGCTGGTATCCTGTTAGGTTAGGTTAGGTAAGACTACAAAAACCCTTAGCTTAATATTTTACATTACTAAATTAATGAAAATAGTGGGCAAAAATAATTCGTTACTTATAAAAAAAAAGCACTCAATATTGTGCACCAACTCTTATTATGGGGTCTAAAGGCTTTATTCCGTCTAAGAGATAGGTCAAACTTTGATAGTGAATTTAAACGTAATTCTTCCAATTACATGACGTAGGTTTCCACCTGTTGATTTCCTGCACCTTTGTGTTCCAGATCCCTTGGAATGTAATCTACCGACGTGTGATCAGGTTAGAATCAATCAGCTAACAATGCAGAACATCTGGTGATTAAAATTCCTCTTTCTGCAGTTGGTGTTTGAAAACACTCGTAGTTTATTGACAAAACTAGAAACATTTCCTATTTTGATATTGAATACAATTCTGATACGCCAGAATTTAAAGTCATAAATTGTTATTAAAAGTAATATTTTAATACTACGATGTATATAAATTGCATATATACAGGGTGGAAAAAATATGGAAACGCTTTCACAACAACGTTATTTTTTCCATAGATAATTTGATAATTTAATTTTTTTGTATAATCGTGTTCCATAAAGTATAATTTGTAATTAGAATAATTAACTTAAAACCGTTAAATAGCTGAGCAATAACAGTATTCAAATTATTTACTTTGAAATTCGAGTGATTGCTACTCTGTAAATAATGAACATTTTGAAGTCCGGTTTGGAACAGTTAATTTGACTTGAATAGCTCTTTCATTTGATATCAAATTCAACCTCTGCTTATTTTGAAGATTTTTGTTCAACTCCTCACGGGTCACCTCCTGAAAAGATGAAATTTCACTAATGACGTCAAAAAGTGTGTTCTTTGCAATCATGATGATGTACAAGAGTTCACTTTAAAAAGTGAAGTCATATAACAGTTGTGAAAGCGTTTCCATATTTTTTTTCCACCTTGTATATATTATACTTAATGTAATACATTTCTGTGGTGAGTCGTTCTATTGCATAGTAAATGAGTATTCCAAGTTTATCTAAACTTTTGTTGAGGGTTTTTATCTGTTTTACTGCTACTTTTTATTGTAAAAGCTATGCTTGATATTTCATCTAAAAAATGTATGGTTTGGGATACATTCCTCATTATTTAACGACTTTGTCCAAAACCATGTTGAAAAGGCGTCGAGTCAGTAGACATAAATCCATCTGAATTATGATAATGAATTTATATCGTAAACTTTCCAAGACTTATCTAATTCATTCTAACGAATCTTAGTAATACCAATGTCAGGGGTTAGGGCGTTCTTGTAATTAGTGAAAAATAGTGTGTTTCGCGCCAGACTTTTGGGGTTACGGTGTCAATAGAGATGGGAGGTGATAGACCGAAGGCCAATTCGGATTTCTTCGACTAGGTTTGGATTTGGGTACCCCCACCAAGTCACTTGATCAGAATAAAGTGCTGTAATTGGTCGAAATATCCAATATAGCTGCCATATAGACTTAAAATTATTATAACTAATATTTGTGTTTCTTGCTGTTCAAAATCAGTTTATCAATTAATAATTATAATAGTATTGGAATTACAAATTTATTTTTGTATTTATAATACGAAAAAAATGAATATGAGTAGTAGGTATGTGGGAAATTTCTCATATATTTACAATTATATTAGTATAAGACAATGTTTATTTATTTCGTGTTTGTACTTACGGTTATGATGGTATTTGTTGGGATTAACGTAATTTAACGTGCCTCTTTTCCCAGTAGGCCTATGCACACATGTAATGGACCTATCGCTCCATACGGTCATGACTACTACATAACTAAATTGGCATGCCCCATTTTTTAAAATTTTATTTTAGTTTTTTTTTATCCCTAACCAACTGCGTGCCACTTTACTCAGTGAAGCCTTTCAATTTAACACGTAACCTACAAGAGATTTTAATTTATATATATACTGGCTGTACCCGCCCGCTTCGCCGGTCATAATATTGAGTTTGATTTAGAACCTAATAGCTGAAAGAATTCGAGCATTTTTGCTTCTTCTACCAATATTAGATTTTTCAGGAGGCATGTCATAAAAAGTAAACTGCAAAACAAATAATTATTTATTTTCACGTTTCACCACATGTTTTAATTACCGAGGAAAAAAGGTTAACACCAAATACAGATCACCCGATCAAGTAAAAGTAGTGTGTGCTACACTCTCAAGGTGAAATGTAGAACTACAATAAATCAAAACATATACAGTACTGTTGTTGTGAGAACTTCAATCTGCTTATGGCATGTGAAACTACATTAAACCACACAGTCATATGTTTTTTGTAAACAATTCAGATTCTCCATTTGAATAACATGGGATCTTTAGGAGCCCGTGGGCGGGACCCTGTGGACGGATCTGCATCAAACTTTACAGAAACCATCTCGAGAGTATACAAGATAACATCCTAAAAGTTTATGGCGATCGGTTGGATGGTTTGGCAGCGCATAAACTTCAAATATACAAATATCCTCTTTTATAAATATAGATATATATACATTTTTTTCTAGAAATTCTCACACCCTGGACTTAAAGAGCTTACGCCAGCCATAGAGTTCACTTATTTTATGTTCCAAGTATGACACGTTTCCAGGTTTTCAGGTTTTCGGTTTCCAGATTTTCAGGTTTTCGGGTTTTTGAAGTTTGTTGGTTTTACTTTTTGAAGTTTTAAAAATTCCATACGTTTAAGTATTTTCTTAAACTTTGATTAAACTTTTAAACCCAATTCGATATCTTCCGTCATTCATGTCACATTCCTTATCAACCCCTTAAAAACTATTGCTACCACCTTTCTATACTTTTAAAAACAAGTCCTTGAATTTGGTGTATATCATGTCAGTGTTTACATGATCATCATAAATGTGCTTAATATTTCTCTCGTTTTGCTTAAACACAATAATGCAGTTTGCATTGTCTCTGACCAGCTGTTTTAGTATCCTGCTATACGTTCGACACAAGTAAAATGATTTTTTTGTTTACCTCTACAGGCACCGTGCCAATTGTTCTATGTTTGCTCGTGTTGTACTCTACCAACACGTCAGGAAATATCTTCACCCATTGGTAGTTGCCTAAATCTGTGTATTTTCTCCACTTTAGAGATTTGAGGATGCGATCAAATCTTTCAACTATAACACCCTTCTTCTCACTGAACTCGGGATAGTGGTTAATGTTGTGTTTTTCATTAGCTTTTTCATTAATAATTTCCAGTCCTTGCTTGTCCTTCAAAGGAATTACGTAAGCGTACTTGGTGAAACAGTTGATCAGTGTCAAAATATACTTTTAGCTTTTGTTAAATTTTGAGTATGGAATCATTTCCACCAAGTTGGCCTGCTACAGATAATATATCCTTGTAACTTTCACAGGTCAAGTGAGAAATCGTCCTCTGGCTGGAGCATGGCACTCTTTGACGATGGTTTCTCTAACACTCATGATTGTAGAATGACAAACTTTGGGGTAAACTAAATTATTTATTGGATTTTACGGGATTCCACAGCCCCTCCCCACTGTGGGAAGTGGTAGGCATCCATGTTCTATTCGCTACTTCCTGCCCTGCGGTGTCTGCACTTACCAGTGCCTCATCTTATTGTGTCGTATAAGTGTATATGACAGTTATATGGCATATTTTGGCCATCACAGCACTTTATTCTGATCACGTAACTCGGTGGTGGTACCCAAAACCGAACCTAGCCGAAGAAATCCAAACTGGCTTCGGGTTATCACCTCCCACCTCTGTTGACGCCGTAACCCCAAAAATCTGGCACAAAACACACAAGTGTTCACTACTCTTGTAGTTCAGGGTACAGCACGAATTATTCGATAAAAAGAAAATAGGAGATATAAACACTGTCTTTCAATTTGACGAAAATAAATGTATTATTCTTTCAGTGTTATTTTGTACATAGTGATAAAACATTTATATTTAACGTTACAAACAACTCCGTTCTTAAGTTTTGATCGTAAAAAAATCACTATAGAAAAACACGACAGTATACTATTATATCTGCATAAAGCACACAATCCTCCAATCTCGGTCGTAAAACCCAACATGGCAGCCGTATAGAAGAATATCTCGTAAAACCATCGTAACATTCATCCCAAAGTGATGGTAAGGTAATGTTTCTTTCATTCAATTGAATTGCCGTATATATGTATATGATTTCCTTTGATAGCAAGTATAATGTAGCATATCACTTGTACAAGTTAGGTAAACATGTTTAAAGAATAAGCTAGGGTGGAACATAAATCCAATTTAATAATGAAAGTATAATTATATTTTTCATTAATCTAATGTAGGAGATGTGATTTAGATTTACTTTCTTGTTGTAATTATAATTTTTATATTTATTAAATACTGTTTGCAATTTTTAAAATATGAATTAATTTTTTATTAATGCTTCTCATTTCAGATGTATTACCACACATCATGTAGTTAACATTGTTAAATAAACTGGATTTTTAATGTGAGAAGTTCAACCCGTGTAACATAAGGTGCATATGTAATGTCTATTCAGGAGTGAACAATTCGTTATTCGTTGGCTAGGAGAGAACTTGTAATTAAATTACACCTGTCGAGGCTCATGTGCTTCAACCAGCATTTACACCGTATTAACTTTGACAGTGCATTTTTTTCTTCTCTTACTGTTAAAATATAAATGATTGAATTGTTTGTATTTAAATGTTTATATTTTCGTTAATTTAAAACGCACATCTAATATTAAATTACATATTTTGTGTACTCGCACATGGTAGGCTGGTAGGCACATTCTACTATGAATATATTTTGGAAACTTAAAATCACTAAGGTATTTTACGAAGTTCTGCAATAGAGAAAATTATTTTTCGTTGTATTCAAAAGCATCTGAAGCATTTATATTTTTGTTACCATGTTTTTGTCACCCAAAAGTATTAAAAATATTGATAAATTTTCTATTTTACATAATTTGGCAAAAAAATATAATATTAAATAAAATTGTCACTTTTTTGCAGGACATTTGGTAAATGTTTGCTCAAATTTTTAATTAGTGTTGATAGAATGTTCCGAATGCTCCGGTGGTTACTAAAGTTGATCAGAAACTGGTAAATCCAATGATTGACTTACCGCCGAAAGCGGTCTCCGTGTGCAAGTTCTTGGAAAACGATAAGATAAGGCCAGCGATATCGGATTCCTAGTGGATTGGAATACCATAGTGTACATTAGAATGAGATTTTAGAACAATAGAATATTTATCATGTCATAGTGAACAAACTGAAACAAAAATAATGTAGTGGTAGTAAACCCTGATTTATTTATAGATTCATATTTCTTAATTTTCATATTTATATTTCTTATTGCCTGCGTAGTGGCTCAGTGGCTAAGGCTTCGGACTGCGGAGGACAATGTCCAAGGTTCGAATCCCCAAAGAGCTAACGGTTGGTACTTCACTCTTTTAATAAAGTTCGCGTACAGGCTTGTAGCCATGTGAACTGACGAGCGAAGTTAAAAAACTATTACTTAGAGTATTCATTTATGCAAATAAATAAGACTTTTGTTTAGTGCTAAACACTTACTGTAGAACAGAAAAGACTGCAGTAGGTTATTTACAAAATCCACCTGATGTTTAATTGTACTAAAGCACTGATTAGTTAAAATAAAATCGAGTTGTAACTTGATGGTTAGATGTAAAAAATACATGTAATGCGAGGAATGTATTACTTTGTTTAAAATCGGTCCATTACAGTCTACTCATGAACTTTCTACCTGACAAATAAAGATATTTTATATTTGAGAACAACGCGTAATAACCCAGAAGCACGACTGAAGGTTTTTGACTAAATTCATTTTTTAAGCGTGGATGTTTTATTTTTTTTATTGAAGATAAATTTAAATTTAAAAGTGTAGATTATTTCTAAGGCTTAGTATGGAGTATACACAGATGGATATAGTACAACTAACATTATATAACATGATCCTAACGAAAAACGATATGGTTTAATTAATAACTCAGCCAAGATATTGTCATTGCAATTTTCTTAATTAATAAAACAAAGTTTGCTATAATTCAAAGTACCAAAAAATATTAATATTTTGCTGATCATATTCCTTAGTATATAAGGAACATATTATCATTTTAATGGTATAAATGTTAATTCTACTCTACTTTAAATAATAATCTTGATACTATTATACATTTGTAGTAAATATTAGTAGTGTATTACTGTCGAAGGGGTTTAAAACAACAATTAATGGTTATAAACGTAAATTACGTAAAAAGCTTATTATTTGATACGCCAGCATAAATCATAAGCCTTGTAGATTATTTTATTAAAAGAGAAATAGAGAAAAAGAGAAAAGCTTAACCCAACAAACAGCTGGTATCATCGTGAAAACATCCTGACATCTAAAGGGTTTACGAGGGCATATTGTAGCTGGAAGGTGGCACCACTGATATGCGTGGCTTGTTGGCAATGTTACAAAATATATGAATATAAATACATCGAGTGTAACGCAAGAATGTAATACTCCTACCGCCTCAAAATGGAAATGCAGTACGTATGGTGTTATTTATGTCTAAGCAGGTACTTTTATAAATGAGGCATTTATATGAGAAAACAATAATAAATTGTAGCCTCAATAGAGGTTACAATTCTGGGATCCATTTGTTTATTGTAATTTTATCATATAACATGTAATATTCTAATCAAATGGAATGCGTATATTTTAAGCCTTTTTTAAAACCACTCTTGAAATTATCTAAACAAACTAGCATTGACTGAGGTATCTATCTATAACACTTATGCAGGTGTGTCTGTAAATTATTTTTGTTTTCTCGATAATGGACGGTTAAGTATTTTACTGAACTGAAAAATAACAAACAAAAATATATTTTACTCCTTTTACAGATTTTTAAGTATATTATAATCATTGTGTACTATTAAGTAAAGAAACTAATCTATATAAATGTATACGAAAGCAATACATTAATTAGTTTTTTTGAGTCAGCATGTATATTAACCCTCGAGATATATAATTATAAATAAGTACAACCACCATTTATATATGAAATGAATAATAAATTTCTAATTAACAAACGCCAAACCTTAAAAATATATTACCTCAGATCTAGAATAAAAGTTACATTAGTTCACGTCAATCCCTTGTGAAATATTACTGTGGAAAATGTTATAATCAAAATTACAAAACCTTCTTTGATAAATACATTTTATAAAATGACTAATACAAGTAATAATCTCTTTTTAGGTTGCTTGAAATTAACGTTTCAAGACTCTATTTCATCCATGTCATATTTCTAACATACATTCACCAATATGTTAGTTTAATTTAACAAAACGAACTGAATATTTATTTATTTATTATTTATTTATTACATGCTACATAACAGCTCATGCCAATTACAATGCAGCATTACAATATAAATCAAGTTACAGCATGCTACTCAATAAATTTTAACAATGAACAACAACAGCAGCGAAATGTATATAAAGTCCATTTTTAATGAGATCAGATTCCTATTTGGCTTATAGGCTATTTAAAAAGCAACAAACACATGCAAAAATAGTTAACATAAGGACCACATAATTTTTATATATCATTTAAATAAATTACTCAAACCATAATTGCTAAGCCAGGTTTGTAAATCATAATAAATATATATATATATATATATTAAATATGCAGATGTGACATACATAGTTCATAAAGAAGGTAAGTTAGTCAACTGTCCACATCAACAAGCAGTATATTTTTAAAGCTTTTCAATGTGTTATGAAAAATATCTACGTTCGATGAATAAATATTGTACGTTCTTAACATGGTGTTAATCGGTGAGTAATACCCGAGGTTTGTGTTGGCAAAATGAGGGCTGAACAAGAGGCAGCTACGAGAGTTACGCCGGGGCACTGCAAAGTTAATCTCTGATAACAGTTGTGGGTTATCAATAACCCCGTTAACCAATTTATGCAGGTACAACAAGTTTTGTATTCTTCGCCTTTTAGTGAGACTTGGTAACTAAAAAGGTTTAACAATTCTGAATAAGATATTACGTAATTGTAATTACCAAACTCTTTATAATATATAAAACGTCCTCTGTATACTTTCAATTGTATATATAAGGTACGCAAAGTGCGAAGACCATTAATAAGATTCAAGCTTGGATCTTACTAGGGAAAAAAAATCATTTTGAGCAATTTGGTGTTTCTTAAAAAATTACCCGACCTGCGTATGAGCCCCAGTAGCCCAAATGCTGATATGCACACTGCTAATACATGCTCAGAAAAAGTCAATTTAGTATCAAATAAAATTCCAAGATCTTTAAAAGCTGATGTTGATGATGATGATTAAAAACATCGTATTGTCAATATTAAGTCAATATTAAGCAAACCACTTTAACCTTCCTCAAATAAAGTCTTATCAACGTCTATCATTTGTTATTCGATTCTTCATAATGCTTAAAAACACCAATCACTATAGTTTATGAAGTATTTCCTCGGATAAATGCATTTTGCTCATCACCTTAAGTAAGTTATTTGTTGTCTGAATACATCTTCACCATTAACAGTAGACCCACCATTCTTGTCTTGGAACACTACAAGAATGACATAGTCGTCAGTACTTACAGTAATGTTCTCTGTTCCTTTGAAACAAAGTTATCCTTTGTGACTGTACAAAAGGAGAAATATTATATTCATTCTTGTCCTGGAACACATCAAAAACGATATAGTCGTCAGTACTTACAGTAATGTTCTCTGTTCCTTTGAAACAAAGTTATCCTTTGTGACTGTACAAAAGGAGAAATATTATATTCATTCTTGTCCTGGAACACACCAAAAACGATATAGTCGTCAGTACTTACAGTAATGTTCTCTGTTCCTTTGAAACAAAGTTATCCTTTGTGACTGTACAAAAGGAGAAATATTACGTCCATTCTGGTCCTGGAACACACCAAAAACGATATAGTCGTCAGTACTTACAGTAATGTTCTCAATTCCTTGGAAACAAAGTTATCGTTTGTGACTGTACAACAGGAGAAATATTACGTTCATTCTTGTCCTGGAACACACCAAAAACGATGTAGTCGTCAGTACTTAAAGTAATGTTCTCTGTTCCTTGGAAACAAAGTTATCCTTTGTGACTGTACAAAAGGAGAAATATTACGTTCATTCTTGCATTGGAACACACCAAAAACGATCTAGTCGTCAGTACTTAAAGTAATGTTCTCTGTTCCTTGGAAACAAATTTATCCTTTGTGACTGTACAAAAGGAGAAATATTACGTCCATTCTTGTCCTAGAACACACCAAGAATGATATAGTCGTCAGTACATACAGTAATGTTCTCTGTTCCTCAGAAACAAATTTATCCTTTGTGACTGTAAAAAAGGAGGAATATTACGTCCATTCTTGTCCTGGAACACAGTAATGTTCTCTGTTCCTTGGAAACAAATTTATCCTTTGTGACTGTACAAAAGGAGGAATATTACGTCCATTCTTGTCCTAGAATACACCAAGAATGATATAGTCGTCAGTACTTACAGTAATGTTCTCTGTTCCTCAGAAACAAATTAATCCTTTGTGACTGTACAAAAGGAGGAATATTACGTCCATTCTTGTCCTGGAACACACCAAAAACGATATAGTCGTCAGTACTTACAGTAATGTTCTCTGTTCCTTGGAAACAAATTTATCCTTTGTGACTGTACAAAAGGAGAAATATTACGTCCATTCTTGTCCTGGAACACACCAAAAACGATATAGTCGTCAGTACTTACAGTAATGTTCTCTGTTCCTTGGAAACAAATTTATCCTTTGTGACTGTACAAAAGGAGAAATATTACGTCCATTCTTGTCCTGGAACACTCCAAGAATGGTATAGTCGTCAGTACTTACAGTAATGTTCTCTGTTCCTTTGAAACAAAGTTATCCTTTGTGACTGTACAAAAGGAGAAATATTACGTCCATTCTTGTCCTAGAACACACCAAGAATGATATAGTCGTCAGTACTTACAGTTATGTTCTCTTTTCCTCAGAAACAAATGTATCCTTTGTGACTGTACAAAAGGAGAAATATTACGTCCATTCTTGTCCTGGAACACACCAAAAACGATATAGTCGTCAGTACTTACAGTAATGTTCTCTGTTCCTCAGAAACAAATTTATCCTTTGTGACTGTACAAAAGGAGAAATATTACGTCCATTCTTGTCCTAGAATACACCAAGAATGATATAGTCGTCAGTACTTACAGTAATGTTCTCTGTTCCTCAGAAACAAATTTATCCTTTGTGACTGTACAAAAGGAGGAATATTACGTCCATTCTTGTCCTGGAACACACCAAAAACAATATAGCCATCAGTACTTACAGTAATGTTCTCTGTTCCTTGGAAACAAATTTATCCTTTGTGACTGTACAAAAGGAGAAATATTACGTCCATTCTTGTCCTAGAATACACCAAGAATGGTATAGTCGGCAGTACTTACAGTAATGTTCTCTGTTCCTTTTAAAAAAATTTATCCTTTGTGACTGTACAAAAGGAGAAATATTACGTCCATTCTTGTCCTGGAACACTCCAAGAACGATATAGTCGTCAGTACTTACAGTAATGTTCTCTGTTCCTTGGAAACAAAGTTATCCTTTGTGACTGTACAAAAGGAAAAATATTACGTTCATTCTTGTCCTGGAATACTCCAAGAACGACATAGTCATCAGTACTTACAGTTATGTTCTCTGTTCCTCAGAAACAAATTTATCCTTTGTGACTGTACAAAAGGAGAAATATTACGTCCATTCTTGTCCTGGAAGACACCAAAAACGATATAGTCGTCAGTACTTACAGTAATGTTCTATGTTCCTTGGAAAAAAATTTATCCTTTGTGACTGTACAAAAAGAGAAATATTACGTCCATTCTTGTCCTGGAACACACCAAAAACGATATAGTCGTCAGTACTTACAGTAATGTTCTCTGTTCCTCGGAAACAAATTTATCCTTTGTGACTGTACAAAAGGAGAAATATTACGTCCATTATTGTCCTGGAACACACCAAAAACGATATAGTCGTCAGTACTTACAGTAATGTTCTCTGTTCCTTGGAAACAAAGTTATCCTTTGTGACTGTACAAAAGGAGAAATATTACGTTCATTCTTGCCCTGCAACACACCAAAAACGACATAGTCGTCAGTACTAACAGTAATGTTCTCTGTTCCTTGGAAACAAAGTTATCCTTTGTGACTGTACAAAAGGAGAAATATTACGTCCATTCTTGTCCTGGAACACTCCAAGAACGATATAGTCGTCAGTACTTACAGTAATGTTCTCTGTTCCTTGGAAACAAAGTTATCCTTTGTGACTGTACAAAAGGAAAAATATTACGTTCATTCTTGTCCTGGAATACTCCAAGAACGACATAGTCATCAGTACTTACTGTAATGTTCTCTGTTCCTTGGAAACAAAGTTATCCTTTGTGACTGTACAAAAGGAGAAATATTACGTTCATTCTTGTCCTGGAACACACCAAAAACGATATAGTCGTCAGAACTTACAGTAATGTTCTCTGTTCCTTGGAAACAAATTTATCCTTTGTGACTGTACAAAAGGATAAAGGATGTCATGTAGAGAGGTACAAGTAAGCTACAACCTTCACCACCTCCCTCCTACAACTCCATAACGATTACTAAATACTACTCACTTTAATGTTTTCTTCCCTAACAAATGATTCTCTCCAACAACGGTTCCTATTTTCATAATTCCAGCTTAATTCTTTGCTGCTCGCCTTCATCCAGATTATCTTCATTCCAATTCCTACAAATATTGTTTTATTTAATCTGTGAACTTCTACGTTCTAGTTGAACCAACGCTACTCTGCTTCCTTCCTTAATTTCCCTTTAAAGTAGCGTTAATCTAGTTATAATGGTTCGATAATATAATTACTACTTACTTATGTAAGACGTATGGCTGTGAAGTGGCAAACTTTTGTTTTTTCTGTGTTTTATGATTAAATATTATCTACAACTATTGGTTTCAATTATTTTCTTGACCCCCACATCATACAATTTTCATAAAAGAATTATAAACTTTGAAGTCAATTAAGATAGAAATTACACCATGTTTAGATAAAGTTGTAAACTTTTGAGATGTTCTTAGGAAGGAAATTTTTAGTTATATTTTGTATAAAAAATATAATTAGCTAACATTTGATCCATTTGGTACTGTCACCCAAGATAATCATAAGTATTTTCCCATTAGGGTACAACGAGAAGATAAATTATCTTTGATTGAGAATACAATGAGGGAAACCTAAGTATCTTTTGTTTCACACAAGTTCAGTGTGCCGCTTGAGGTTGAAGTAAAAACAATCGTTTTTAACTTAATAATAACTAATACTCAAATAAAATTTAAATGTTCATCAATCAATTCACTTCCTTAAGTTTTATCTCAAATAAACTATAAATTAGGGAAATAATATACAATTTACTTTCTATATCATATAACACAGAGGACGCAGAAATTATGTGCACCCTAGTTTGAAGGTTGTTTTCTAAGGAACTAAGAGCCCTACGAAAACTATAATCACACCACTGTTTTCCTCGTTTAATTGTATATTGTAAAGTATTACAAGTTTTAAAATTTTTCATTATAGTTGGAACTAAAAAAGTACCACCAAAATGAACTAGTTATCATTGTACATCAAATTTATGCCGTAATTACTAAAACAACTCGTTGATGAATAACATTTATATTTTAATACCTGGTTGATACATATATTTTCTATACGTTTTATACATTTTAGAATTTTTACTTTTCATAAAAAAAGTTTTTATCGATTCTCTGGAACATTGTTTTCTTGGCTTCTAGAGGCCATAAAATTAACTACTTGATCTTGTTGTAATCCTTATGACATGAATGATGAGGATAAATTACTTTCAAATGTGTAAGTAAATACAATGATTTTAAGTCGATTTAAATCTTTTTAAAATAACTTTAAATTGATAAATGTAAATTGATTTAAAGAATTATAAAACCACTGCATTTACTTATACAAATGTAAGTAATTTATCGTAATTATACATGACTCAAAAATAACAACAACAACAATTAATTAATTTTACAACCATTAGAAATCGAGAAACAGTGTTTCAGGGAATTGGTAAGACATTTTTTATCGAAAAAAGTTAACATTCTAAATTTAATAAAACATATAAAAAACATTCCTCCTATCAACCAGGTATTAAAATATAAGTGTGATTCATTGACGTGCTTTTTAGTTATAACGGTGTAAACTAGATGTACAGTGAAAACTAGTCAAAATTCCGGTACTTTTTTGTTCCAACTAGGATAACAATTATTAAAAATTGTAATAAAATATAAAAATGCATATATCATAACGTAAAATTAAACGAGGAAAACA
This sequence comes from Stictocephala bisonia, assembly GCA_035578905.1. Lineage (NCBI taxonomy): Eukaryota > Metazoa > Arthropoda > Insecta > Hemiptera > Membracidae > Stictocephala > Stictocephala bisonia. Next base: position 54,834 of record JAQJVL010000533.1, on the reverse strand, counting down.
AAAGCGTGATTATATGTTTCATTAGAAAACAACCTTAAAACTCGGATGCCCATAATTTCTGCAGCCACAGTAATCAATGATATTCTTTGCTTATTTGTCGTAAAAACAAATTAATTGTATAAACAGCTATCTACTATAAGCAAGGATAAACAAGGTACTTTAACTAAGATAAAGTATACAGGGTTGGGCAAAAGTCTGGAATATATTTATTAATTTTAAAACCATGGAAAGGAATGTATTGAAACCTTGCAGTTATGTACATATCCCTATACCGAATACTTAAACATATTTTACTTGTTTTTCGCATAGCCAGGTGATGGCCCAGAAGGTAGTCTTAAAAATTGTAAATGTAAGCCTACCTCGAGTTATACCTCATTTTAAAGGCCTTTGTACAATACAAGAGTGCAAATCTGAGGTCAAAAGATCACCCATTCAAAAAATACAGCGATTCAAATATTTTGATGTCATATTACTAATTCTTCTTAGTTACACAACTTTTTATTTAACAATCTCAGGTCCCTGTTGCTGAGTATATTGTTGATTGTTAACAATCGTAACAAACGACTGCGTTATAAAAATAGATGTGCTATTTATTTAACTAAGATAAAACTTAGAATCATTTATTAAAACCCTTTGAAAGTAGGTTTACCTAAAATAGTTTAAGAATATTATCATGATAATTTGTTACTTATTTTTTGTGAGCTTTAATTTCTCATATTCAGTTGGATAAATTATAGCTCTACACAGCAATACATAATAACTATCTTACCTTTGTCTTAAGCAGTGGCGTATATGATATTAAATTCTTTGAGAGGATACATTTTCTGACTGGGTTATCCTTTTGACCTCAGGTTTGCACTCTTGTGTTTTACAAACCAAGACCTTTAAAATGAGGTATAACTCGAGGTAGGCTTGAAAATCCATTTAACATTTTTAAGACTTCCTTCTTGGGCTATCCTCTGGATATGCGAAAAACAAGTAAAATATGTCCAAGTGTTTGGTATAGGGACATGTACATAACAGTTAAATTTCATTACATTTCTTTCATTACATTTCTTCTTGAAACTAATAAATATATTGCAGACTTTTGTCAATATTGTTTTAAACAACCAACAGGTTTCCAGGTTACAGTCTATTATCACTACAAGTACAGTAGTTCCTACTGACCCTGTTTCATACGGCTGTCTTCACATTGTTTATTACCTTTGACTTCCGGGCGAAGCCTGAAGTCATATCTCATACTCTCAAACTCCCATTTCCTTTAGGTAATTTACATCAATGTTAACGGATATATGAATACAACATAATATATATACGTATTATTTCGATGGAAATACAATAACCTCAATACAATTACTTAGTACCAGTTCGAGAATGTATTTTATTTGATTCGAAATTTACATTCCGTGAGAAACTGAAGGTCGTAATATTGAGCCGAGTGAATAAAAACGAGTAAAGAGTTTAATGGTACTTGCCTAGAGTAAATACTCTAACTCATGTGATAAAACTGTAGTATTTCTTTGTTCTTGTTAGTAAACACTTGTGAGTAGGTATGTCCTTACATTCCTCTGACATTCGTATGTAAAAATTTGTAGAGGATTAAATGAGCCAATGGAGATAGCTTTCTTTTTCGAGTGAACTAAAGTTCCAGGCCAACGTAAAGTCTAGTAAAGTTCTCAAAAGATAATTTAAGAAAATTTTATTTAAAATGAATCAGCAAAACTAAAATAAACTGTACAAATGCACTAACACAACTTATATTTACAATTCATATACGTTTGAAATGCATTGGTGGGTTTTTATAATAGTCGGAATACACATAAACCACGTAAGCCTAAAAATGATCTCAAAAGGCTTCAATGGTCCCACAAACCCTGATAATCTACACTTACGAATTTCCCTCTCCCAACGCCTTTTATACAGTCTTTAGTGGTCCACAACTCCTAGATAATCGACCCTTCAGAACGTTTCTTCCTCTAACGCCTTTTATACAGTCTTTAATAGATAACTATAATCAGGTTAACCACGGACGTGTATTATTGAACGATTGTGAAGACATTATGAGTCTTAATATTGTTAAACAACATTTTATTATTTGGTGAACTCATTGTTTCATAATTTTCGAGAGGAAACAATACTACAAAATTTAACGTAATTTGATTCATGCACGACGCATGTGGCTATAATTGTAAATTGCACTATTTTTCATAATTTTCAATTTATTTTACTTTTGATGTATTCAAATTGAATTTATTTTAATTTTGTGTTGAGGAATACGACAAATATTGTTACATAAAATCATTATCATGCTGATAAAAATAACAAACAAATCCAAGCATTCGTTTAGTCTGGTAAATACAGTTATCCGGAATCAATAATTTAATATTTGTGCTTTTATTACAATACATTGTTTTTAATATTTTTCCACAAAACTTCAGTTGAAATATATGTAAAGAGAGAGGTGTTGAAAGTTGAAATATTCCAATCACCAGTAGACGACTGGTGTGGATTAGACTGTTCGTTAAGGGGTGTATGTAATAGGGTTAGGGTTAATAAAGTGTATCGGTTATGTAGATTGGATTGGGACGGAGTCAGTTAGTGCAAGGAGGTAGAATAATGATCGGAATATTATGAATTACTGAATACACAGTGAGACCTCGATAAAATTAACATTTTATCATTTCATTGTTAGGATTGATATAAACTAATCAAAATTTTTAATTTGCGTAAAAATATAACTGTACTTTTCTTTTATGAACTAATCCACAGCTTATGTCGGTCGTGTTTTTATCAAACAACTGTTCTTTCTTACAATATGAGGTCTTGTAAGAAAGTCTCAATTAAAATAACTATTATTTTCAATCACCACAGCTGTACTATGGCTCGGCAGATATATCGATGTCATTGTAAGCTTTGCTCTCAATTATAGTTTTTTTTTATTTATTCATAAGACGCCGATCGTCAAGATATGGGCGAATATGGATTTCGAATGAGTGTGATGAGTGTAGATGAGCGAATGTAGTCATTGTTACACACTAAGGCCGACTATTCCTTAGAAAGTGTCATTAATTAATAGCCCAATGACAAATGAACAGCCGGTGATTATCAGCTGATCCTTCTCAAAATGTATTGACTCTGATTGGGATCGAACTGAGAACCTTTAGCACATGAAGCTGGGATTGAACCAACTACGCTACCGACCAATAGTGCCACAAGGCAAGTAGCATTCATCACCTAAAGTTATTATTATCAACTTCCACTACAATCTTGGTGAAAGATCAGCGGAAGTGGTACGATGCACGTGAAAACTCCAGTTTATTAAAGCCATATAAATTGAATCAGTATACGAACTATACAAATAAACTAGTTGGCACTTTGGGGGCTTCGCCCCCAAACCTACATTTTCCAAATTGATCAAAGGTGCTACTAATATTATTATGGTTGCTACCCAAGATGATCATGGATGGCTTCTCATCCGTTTGGCTACCCAAGTCAACACTGCAAACTAATGCTTCCAAAACCACCCATGAGTATTTCACGTTTAGTTTTACCACTGAGGATGGCCACAATATTGTGAGGTGAAACGTCCAGTTAGGGAACGACATTTTACCATATATTCTGTGTATGTTCTTAAAATATATTCCTTATTTAGTTTCTTTTAGTATGTGTGATCATTTAATTTCTGTTGCTGGAGATATATAATAACATAATTATTGCACATAATAGCAATAAATTGACTAAATTATTGGTTGTTAAAAAGGCTGAACAAGTAAACATTTTATTACCTTTACTTTGTACTTCAGAATACAGTACTTTCTTTTATTACGTTCAAGCTAAAGTCCTTATAAATTATAGTTTCAAATACATATTGTAGATTTAACATGCAAATATTCTATTATAAACGTATGCTTTAGTTGACTAAAAGTTTATCTGAAAGAAAAACTTATTTTCTTTTAACTAATCAAAAAGAAAGTTCATGTAATAAAATGTTCATTTATAAGAAATGTTTCATTACCGGGTTACAAAGGGAACCTTTTCAAAACATTACAATTGTGAGACAAATTGCACCCTCGGAGTTGAAGAAAGCAATAAAGGTTGACAATAACATCATACAATTCCTCTCGTATGGGCTGGAGATTGGTTTAGTCCACTTCAATGTACATCTCCTTGGCCAAGTTTCCTGTACTATCACAAAATATAGATGTAAATAGGTTTGTAGATCGTCAATGCAATTTTTATTTAATATAGCTGTTATAAGATTTCTTTTCGTGGTATTTTTGTTGGGATAGCTTAAGACTACTTTGCAAATATATATTTGTTATGGGTTTTTATGCTAACGTATGGTGTAAACATCAAAAATAACATTTATTTAATTAAATTTGGCTCAATTATTACTAGATACCTTAACTTGAAAATGTACGTACAAATTCAATTTAATTCACAGGAGCTATGCTTTTTATAGTTTAAACGTGTTAAATTGGAGTTTTAGTTTCAAACAGATTACTTATACATGAGCTCTTCTTATTATAAGTTATATATATATAACTTATATACTTATACCAATTATAAGCAATTCTTATAATTGGTCGGTAGCGTAGTTGGTTCAATCCCAGCTTCATGTGCTAAAGGTTCTCAGTTCGATCCCAATCAGAGTCATAATACATTTTGAGAAGGATCAGCTGATAACCACCGGCTGTTAATTTGTCATTGGGCTATTAATTAATGACACTTTCTAAGGAATAGTCGGCCTTAGTTTGTAACAATGACTGCATTCGCTCATCAAAACTCATCACACTCATTCGAAATCCATATTCGCCCATATCTTGACGATCGGCGTCTCATGAATAAATAAATAAAATAAAATAAATAAATAAATAAATAAATAAATAAATCTTCACACCCACTTTTGAGCCCACCTTTCCCTGCCCAACCGCAAACACCGCCCACCACGTATGATATGATATTAACATTTTTAATTCACTCACCCTCACATGTACGTCAATGACCGATCCCAACCCACGTAATATTGGCAAATTACGATAAAAAAACGAGTTACAATAACTTAATTGGCTAATAAAAGAACTAGTATAGAAAAAAAATTAAACAAAACATCAACTGTTCTTAATATAGTTTTAAATGAGTTTCTTAGTGAGTTTGAAAAGTATTGTGACTGAATAACTTTTAAGTTATTGAATTTGTTTTGAATTTGAAGTTAAGAGTTGGAATACTGGATTTAACTGAATTTTCAGTAGCTCTGTCAACATAGATGATACAAATGTTATAATTTATTTTCTGATACATTCAATTGAAATTAGTTATAGAGGAAGTCGACAAACCAATATTTATGTAAGTTTCTATTATTTAAAATAAAGTATGAATAAAATTAATTCTTTATAAAAATTTTCATCAAAATTTTCTTAATTTAGAAAGGTTGCCTTGTCTGAAAAACTCTGTATTATTAGAAACAATGTTAATTTCTCTGCTAATAATTGTTATATCTTAAAAAATATTTGTACTATAATGTTTGTGACTTTATTTTTGTATTATACAGTTCTTCCTAAAATTTAAGGACTTTGAGATATTTAGCTTTACAAATGGCCATTTAAAAATATTAATGGTATATGGAAATTATATTTTTGAAGAATATGTAAACTGTTAACACCGACATTTATACTAAGTTTAATGATTTTTTTTAAGGAGAAGCCGATCTCCTTCTTAACCTTACTCTGCCCATTCCCCATAGACTGTTGATCTGTGCGAGGAACTTATTCAGACAGAGTAAGGGGTCAAACCAGTACAGTGCAAAGTGGTCATTACTGATAAATATTTACCAGCCCAAGCCGGATTCGAACCAGCGTTTATCTCTAACCCAAGCCCAAAGTCCTGACGCCTTAGACCGCTCGGCCACCGGCTATCCCAAACTTTGAGTAACTTCTGAGATACAGATAGATTGAACATGGAGCGAGATAGACCATATTTTCAAATTACATTTTTTTTACCTTTGAAACAGCCTCCTCAAGTTTGGCTGCCTACTTATGGGACACCCTGTGGACAACATAAAACTGCACATAATATGTACTGTCAACCATAGTTATTTGGTGATACATAAACATTATATACAAACCAGACATATAATTTGTATCATTATAAAATAAGATCGATAATTGTAAGTTAACATATTACTAAACATGTTATTTCAAATAGCAGAAGGTTATTACAGCCATTGATGTTCAGATGGAAATGAAGGCATTTCCACTATTGAGACAAACGATTGGGAGATAATGGCCTGTCAGTTGGGAACACTGAATAAACTGTTTCGGAAATGTATATCTCTTACCTAAATTCATCGAATGGAAGTAAAGGGCATTTTGTTAACTTGACAGTGCTTTTACAAAAACTGTTCTATTTTATCCTTCGTCATTAGGATTTCCGGATATTGATTTTTACTGCATTAATGTATTTTACTAATGTAGGGGCAAAGAAGATATAATTCATTACTAATCATTATATAAAGATTATGAAAAATAATATATGTAAAGATTAAGTATGGTTAAATGTCCAATTATCATCCTTGAACTCTGTTGAAGAGTGTATATATATATATATATATATATATATATATATATATATATATATATATAAAGTGTGGAAGAAAGGTCCTGGAACACATTAATAATTTCTGAACATGAATTTCAGACAAAGCAATAAAACTTGCCACATCAATACTGCACCCATTAATCTACTTTTTGATGTAACTACCTTTTTTCTGTCACATTAGAGGGATGGCCCACAAGGAGTCAGATGAAAATCTTAAGTTAAAGCATAGGTCGAGTAATACACGAAAGTAAAGTTCTTTAGTAAAACATAAACCTAAAATTTCAAACTTAAAAATGTTCGTTCTGAAAAAATGACGCTGGTTTAAAGTTTAAAAAAATTACAAATAAGGTTCTTTTATAAACAGTTTAGCATTCCTTTCTTAGCTCTAGTTGGAAAAGTTTAATCTTTTAAATGCCTACTGGACTTAATAAATTGTTTTTTAGGGCAGTTCATTTCCAATGGATGAAGTGAAATGAAAAAGTTGCCTTTATTAAAGGGGTGAAGTTATGACTGTAAAGTCCTCTCTAACACAACCCCAAAAGTGTTAGAGAAACTCCACAAGAGGATGATAGTCCACAAGGAGTTCGGTAAAAAATTTTTGAATAGCTTATGTCAAGATGTACATCATTCTAAAGAGGTTGTCAAGCACAGGTGAATACTACAAACAGCATATAAAAAGGTTGATCTAGTACAAAATGGCAGATGTTGTAACACACTTTCAACTTAAAACTTTCAACAATATTCTTAAAGTGCATTATTTATGCAAAACGTAATTTGTTGATTACAGATTAATAACAAAAATTGGTGGTCCATAGTTTAAAGTATTATCATTTAAAAATACTTATAAATATATTTAAAACGATAAAGTTGATCAAATTCAAATGTGTAGCAGGAAATATTGTAAGTCAATGCTCTTCAAAGCTTTGAAATATTCTCAAATATACATCTGAAAGTTATAAAGATAAGTTGGACGGATCAGTAAAGTTAAAACTAAAAACATAATGCAATCGTCGGAAATAAACTCATTAATTGAACGTTTATTATTTTTTCAAATTCCATAACACATTATATAATCTCTAGCATTTCACATAAAAAAATAAAAACCTAAAATAAACTTATTGTTTATTTGTTTACCTTCAACGGTAAAAGCCAATTTATACAGAGTATAAAAATTTGAGCACTTATAATAAGAATAATAAATAAGAGAAAATGAACATAGACAATACAGAATGGGAGAAATACATGCAAATAGAGAGAACATGCAATTCCAATTTATATTGAGTATTATGTCTGCATATTTCGAAGCGAGGAGAGGCTAAGCAGAATAGGTCTAGGTTGTCTGGTAAAGAATGACCTTGTGTCTGGATCCTCAGTATGGTGCCGTTATCTACATAACAAGTGAAGAAGGAATGTTTTCCAAGGAGAGTTCTGGATCTTCTACTGAATTAACTCTGGAACATATTTTCTCAAGAAGATCCGAATAGTCAAAGTCACCATTTACCAACTTATGGAGAAAGAATGTGTCCTGAGTGAAACACCTTGATTCTAGGGAGATAAATTTAAATTTCCTTTTTTTAAATAAACTTAAATACTTTTAAATTAACCTAATAATATAATAAACTTTTCATGATTGGTAAATACTTGATTTCCTACAACATAAGCAAGGTTGGTCGTTTATTCAACGGTGTTTCACCCGTGTAAGTTTGTTACTGAGCATCGAGCAAAATAATACAAAACACCTCTTTGTAGGCTATAGAAGCCAGACAATGAACATTTACTTGTAGACTATCATCTTTAGATTGTAAAAAACAATTATAAATCCAATCAGACAGATTGAAAAACGAGAAAATATATTATTTTTACTATAGTATTGATGTCAATCTGTTTTTCGAATGTTCAATTTGTTAAATTATTATTAATAAACGTTGTTATTCTATATTTATGTTATTTATAATTATAATATTTATTATTGTTGTTATTCAAATTGTTATATTTTTGTTGTAGTTTGGTTGGTATGAGATTTTTTTATTATTTGCTAAATTTTTTTTATGAAAGCATACAGTCTTGGAGATTGTAGTGGATTTGTTTAGAATTGTTATGTTGAGGTGTTATGTTTCTTGAAGACAGTTATTTGGAAAGGGCTAGCATGTATTTCTAATACTTTTTTTGTGTGATGTAGTATAGAGTATTAATACTACATGGTAATTGGGTGAATAGTTTTATAGTAATATTCTGAAATAAATTTTTAAAAACCAAACATTAATTTTGATGTTTGTCACATAAAACAATCTTCATACTGATTAGATATATTAAATCCCTATAAAAAATACTTGACTATCTAAAATATGCGCTGATGTAAGTAAATAAAGACAGTTCATCTTGTGATAGAACTTCCTTATTTTTAATTTAATTTTAATACAACAATATATTTATTACGTAACTTGTATTAGAATATTACATTTAGAAAAAATACCGCCCTATGCGCGAGTGATATATTTCAGTTATATACCGCAAACTAAATGTGTTATTAACAAGCACAAAGCAGGTACCCTGCAGAATATGAAAATCAGCAAACAACCTCCAAGCACACTACACATATTAATTAATGTATGAAACGAGCTGATACTCAAACATTTAGGTACTTGACCCTAATTACCTTTGCTGTACGTGACTGGCTTCAAGAGACGAACGGCCATTACGTACCTCATCTAGTGAGCAACTGAAGTATATAAACATAGCAAGAGTATTCCATGTGACAATGTGTGATGAAACACTTTCATCCTGTTGAACAGTGCGAACTCAAATCTTAAGATTGAAACATTATTTCTTTAATGAGCTGATCGACTTGCAAAACTTTTTCCTACAAAAAAATTTTTAGCTCATATTATCACTTTAAGATTTTATAATTAATTGTATTTGCTTAACATAAGCATATCTAATACTAACTTTTTTTTTTAATGATAGATACGATGCATAATTTACAATATGTTGTATGGAAACCTCGTGAATATGTTAATGAAATTAAAGTATATATGTCAAAGTTGTCAAAGTCCAAAGTCCTCCGTAGCTAGAAACAGCCAAATTAAACTGGAAAACTTGTTTCTATGTATATTAAAAAAACCGAATAGCAACATTCATTGCCCTGCACACAAACGGATAATTCACGAATTTTCGTTTACCAGGTGAGTTTATCTGCGTATAAAAAGGTAAAGCTGTTCATTTTTATGAAAAGTCCTGTTTTGTTAACCAAACATTCTAACAGTTTTTTCGTAAATTCATAAATTTTTTATGAACATTTTAATGTTGCTAACCAATATTAACTGTATAAATTACTATATTAAACCCTTAGCTAACAACAAAACGATTGAAAATGTTGTATTCTTTATACAGTGTACAAGAGTAAAAGTGGCTCCTTAACACTGCTTGAACTATTGTGATATTTTCATAATTTCATTGTTGATTTAATTGTTAATTTTATCTATGAAGATTGCTATAAAAATGTAATTTGCCTTGATGTGTAGCTTTAAAGATTTTTCATATGATAAATTAAAAATGTTATGCAATTGTTAAAATTTAAAAATGGGGTGAAAAAAACACTTATTTGATTGCCAACTTTCCATAAATATATTTTGATTTCATATAATTTTATTCGTGCCTAATTACCGTAATATTTTAAACATATCATTTCTAGCTGTTGATATATATTATGTAAAACAATGTTAAACAATACACAGCAAAGTGTATGAATTATGAAGTACTAATAATGTGGCGCTGGGGTTTTCTAAGCCACATTTATCATCTTCAGACCAGAGTGACTTACAAATTAATGTTAGTTAAATACTCTACATGACTATATTTTTACATGGAAAGACCCTTAAGGTTATATTTACTTATTTTATCAATTATTTTACAAAAAATAATTTCAAGACCAATATACCAAGACTCAATATACACTTTCTCGCAATTCAAAACGGTGAAAGGCCTTGGGGGTGTTCCAATTGAACCTCTTCAGTGTTGATATAAATAATTCAGTTCAAGCCCTCAAGACATCTGACTGCGTTCAATACTCGATGTCATGAGGACTTTCCCTTCTCACTTCTACTTCAATTTCATGCAATATCTTATTAATGGAGCAATTTTGCATTTTTTCCTAATCATAAGTTCGTATATAGAACAAGTATATTGATTTTACATTCGGTTATACTTCAATATCTAATAAATTTGAATAAATGAAATCGTATTAAATATGTTTACAACAAATGTTGCTGAATAAAGTACAGTAGAAACCCGTCAGAGGTCGAGACCGCGGCCGTGACTGATTGGAGAATAGACGGATTATAGAAAATTCACCCACTTACACTTATATCGCTGGAAACTTATTAGAGCTTACGCACTTTAAATTATAAAGCTGTATGGTATATATTGATGACGAAGTGAGAATGAAAAGGTTAGAAAAAAGACATGTTACAGAATGTATATACTGCAGGTCATAATTACGCTTTTATTACAGTAGGCCTAGTTTTAATATAAAACATAAGCTTGTACATTATGTAATGAGCACAACAATTAACTATCAACATTCTTAAAATTAAACTGCAGTACAGTGTAATATATTTAAGTCCAGTTCCCACGGCAGTGTTTTTGCAGACATCAGATGGCCCGATGTCGGTACACGGATAGTGTGTTGCCTGTGTATCATCAGACAGACATGACAATTCCAACGGCCTGTGTAGGCGTTGGAAAACTTCATCTCTGACCACAGGCATTTTTAGTGCCGCCTCTTTTCCCATGTTGTACGGGATCTGTTCAGGCAGTCCCGGACGGCCTGTCCGTACGTCAGGCGTACACAGGCGAGCTGTTCCAACGTCCTGTTATCTGATAAGCAGCAGACGAGGTTTTACAGATGACTGGCCGTTGGAACTAGGCTTATATTATTAAAATATCACACACATACTAAAGCACTAAGCCTATTGAATAATGAGATATTAAAATTTGGTTTTCTGATCAAACAAAGAAGAGGGAGGGTGAAATTGTCGTCTTCCAGACGGATGTCATACGGTAACTGTCATATCATGGCGTGACAAACCCAAACACTGACGAATAGCAGAACCTGGCGGAAATAGGGTGACTGATAATCGGGTTTTCACTTACTTCTAAATTAGCAATTTTCTAAATAAACTTCTGAAATACCTCAGCCAAACCAACTTACACAAAACTATTAATTCTATGTAGTGTCATTAATCTAGACATAGAATACTCATATTGCTTAGCTATCATCTAATATTTAACTATTCAATACACATGAGTAGTTTAAATCATACTTAATTGAATATAAGGAAATCAACTCAGAAACATTTATCAAACATCTAAATTCAATTAATTCCCACACCTGGTTTTTGATTTATTAAAAATATTCTTCATAATAAGAAGCGAACATTATTGTAAGTTTATTACTAATAAAAAAATAACTTTTTTCCTTTTCCTGAACGTGAATGCAACTAGTTGTGGTTGGACAAAACTATATCTATAATTGTGGTAATTGAATTACTTAATAAAGTGACAGAAGGACAAGTGTGGTTGGTGAAAAATGGTCCACCAAATTATGCATTATGATGCACTGCCACTTGACTCACTTAATAAAGTGTCAAAGTTACAGGTGTAGAATGTAACAAATTGTCCGCTCGAAATTGTACATTGTGATGCACTGCCACTTTACTCTTTAAATAAAGTGACAAAGTTACAAGTGTGGTGGGTGACAAATGGTCCTCCAAATTATGCATTATGATGTACTGCCACTTGACTCACTTAATAAAGTGATAAAGTTACAGGTGAGGTAGGTAATAAATGATCCACTTGAAATTGTGCATTATAATGCTGTCTACCAAATGACTCACTTAACAAAGTTACAAATACGGAATGTGACAAATGGTTCGCTTGAAATTGTACATTGTGATGCACTGCCACTTTACTCACTTAATAAAGTGTCAAAGGTACAGGTGTGGAATATGACAAATGGTCCGCTTGAAATAGTGCATTATGATGGTCTACCACTTGACTCACTTAATAAAGTGACAAAGTTACAGGTTTTGAATGTGCAAAATGGTTCGCTTGAAATTGTACATTGTGATGCACTGCCACTTGACTCACTCAATAAAGTGACAAATTTACAAGTGTGGTAGGTGACTAATGGTCCTCCAAATTATGCATTATGATGCACTGCCACTTGACTCACTCAATAAAGTGACAAAGTTACAGGTGAGGTAGGTAACAAATGGTCCACTTGAAATTGTGCATTATAATGATGTGTACCAAATGACTCACTTATTAAGTGACAAAGTTACAATTGAGGTAGGTGACAAATGGTCCACTTGAAATTGTGTATTACGATGTCCAAGGAATGTTTTTTATATAATTCAAACCATTACTATATCATTTTAGCTAAATATTTGAATAAGTTGGAATAAAAACAATTTTTAATAGACTTAATAGTGTAACTTAATAGATAGTCTAAAAACATACTTAAATCCATTATACTCATTAGGTATAGCTAGCAAGTTATGAAATATAAATATAAAAGGTAACTAAACCTATATATAAAAAGGGTATATAAAAATCAGTTGTCTGAGTGAAAAATACTGATTATTCTATTTCGAAGCAGTGTTTATCAATATCTTTATAAATTTACATGAACGTTGCTCTCATCAGAATACATTTACATATAAGTGATCTTGCATTACTCCCACCCTCCTAGGTTTAACCAGATACTTATAGCTTCTCGCAGTCAATGTGGCCTGGTTTCACCCACAATGTATGGTACGTACTCATTGTGTGTTTGTGTGTGTCTGTGTGTGTTAAAATATTAGTGGTTGTTAAAAGTTAATATACAGGGTGGAAAAATATATGAAAACGCGTTCACAAATATTCTATGACTTCACTTGCCAAGTGAAATCTTGTACATCATTATTGTTACAAAGAACCCACTTTTTGACACCATTAGCAACATTTCATCACGTGGAGACGGCCCACGTGGAGTTGAACGAAAATCTTTAATGTAAGCCTTGGTTGAGTTTGGTATCGAATTAAAAGTCTATTCAATAGAAAGTAACTGCCGCAAACCTAACTTCGAAAAGTCTATACTTTCCAGAGTAGCGTTCATTTGAATTTCAAAGTAACTAATTTACTTCTCAAAGTAACCAACAATATTATTTATCCGCTATTTAGCGAGGTTAAGTAAATTAATATGACAAAATATTATACTTTATGGAAAATGATAATTTAAAGAAAAAGTAAACTATCTAATGATTATATAAAACAATTAAGTTGTTGTAAAAGCGTAGAAAATAACAAAATTCTTTCACAACAACGTTGATTTTTTTCCATAGATAATTTGAGATAAGGTGATAATTTAATTTTTTAGTTATTGTGTTCCACAAAGTATAGTTTTTAACTAGAACTATTTACAGGCTAGACATAATATTGTTCAAATCAGTTACTTTGAAATTCAAATGACCGCTACCTGGAAACGATAGACCTTTCGAAGTCAGGTTTACGGCAATTAATTTCTATTAAATAGACCTTTAATTTGATACCAAACTCAACCTAGGCTAACATTAAAGATTTTCATTCAACTCCACGTGGGCCGTTCCCCTGAAAAGATGAAATGTCACTAATGGTGTCAAAAAGTGTGTTCTTTGTAACCATGATGATATACAAGATTTCAATTTTACAAGTGAAGTCGTAGAAAAGTTGTGAACGCGTTTCCATATTTGTTTGTGGAAACAATCCTGTAGAACAATTTACATTACTTGTATATTTGTCTAAATGAATGATAGTTTATTAAGTTTTTTTTTTATTCATAAAACATAGCAAAAGACTATTTGAACTTTTTTTATAGTTTATAATAACATGTTAATACAGCCTTCATGTTAAAGCATGTTTGGTGAGGATTTAATCCGATCTATTACCTTACATTGTCATACTTTTCGTAGAAAAATCCCTTTCTTTAATTTTAGATTATTTTCATAAAATAAATGTAAAAAATTAATAAGTAGTCAAAATAAAAGTCATCAGATTAATAGGCCTAATTATAATAAGCCTTAATATGTATTTAAAAATAATTATAATTGATAATGATTACAAAAACACTCTTTCTACACTATGGTTATGTATTATTTATTTAATATGTATTCTTACGGAAATATAATGTAAGTGTAATAATCATATTTGTACAATACATTCGTTCATTACAAAAAGTTAAAAGGTGTGCGCTAGAACATGTTGTGCTAATTTTGATCTTTAGCGTATATTTATGTGTTATACGCTAGGTATATATTCTGATTCTACTCTCCAACGTAAATTACCTGGACTGCCGTCAGTTCCAGAAGCAATCAAGTGGTGCCAACTATGCAGAACATATTTGGTGACAACTATTCCCCTACGACAACTCTGCAATACTAAAACCATATATTCTAAAATATACAAAATATTGTACTATGCAAGAAAACAACTTTTCCACAATTTGTGTAAGTTTTAGTAAAATTAAAATATTGTAAACTAATCTTGTTGCTTGGAACGATTACTAGGGATACGAAATTTTCAATCATAGTAAAGTTCTCTGGAGCTTCTTAATTAACTAAATTTGTAGTTAACTTATTAAAATTTAGCTGTTATAAATTCAGAACGAGATTAAAAATACACCAATAACTTATTGAATGAAATACGCTAGCTACTTCAGAAGACAATAATCTTGAATAAAGGAAATACATATAGAAAATTACTACAAAGGTACTGGCACTCATTAACAACATCCAGTAACGTGCTTCGCATTTTATGGTCCAGTGGTCATGATGTCTCCATTGGTCTATCTTCACGTTAGGTGATAGCGAGAATAATGGTTTAAAACCATTCAGTTCACCAATATTTATAGCACATTTCAAATCTTGCTTTTACTAGTTATTTGGTGAACAAAATAATAAACCTGTGATCGACGCATATTAAACATGACCCTAGAATAAAACGACTAGAAGTATAGTGTAACTATCATTCATAAAAGTCTTTGTTTTTATTTTATTGAAAGTTGTTTCGAGAGTAAGAGACAATGCGTGATTGAAACAAATACGCTTATATTTATTTATTCTTTAGACTAAATTATGTTTTGTACACCACCTCAATAATTGTATTTACAGCCACAAGTGTACCTAATTCTCATTTACTAATTGTCACGCAAATTAGGCACAAACCTTAAATTTGGCATACTTATGGCTCTACCAGTCAACCAACAGTTCAATTCTGTAAACCAAGAATTCCACATCCCCCCCCCCCCAATATCAAAATGGTGGATTCGAAATTAAAGTTTTACTTCAGACTTAATTGAGGCTAAACTTGGCACAAAAAATAGCACTTTAGATCTGTAACTAAGTGTCTACAATGTCGGTCAGGTACTCTCTCTGTATTTCTCATATTATTAGCGACGTAAACAATTATGTCAGTTTAAATCGACTTTTTGTCCAGAAAATTCTATTCTTACTAGGGTTTTACATGTTATCACCTCATAAAAATAAAGATAAGGACTTAAAACATTTTATTATTTACCTTTAGCGCTTTCTTGACAAAACTTTAAACGGGTTTCATTTTATTTATCTTTCTATAAATAAAAAGGTAATGACCCACTAATACCTTTGTATACCCACCCACCCATACACGTGCAGTGATATTGACCCACCCGCTCACCCATACACGTACAGTGATATTGACCTACCCGCCCACCCATACACGTACAGTGATATTGACCCACCCGCTCACCCATATATGTACAGTGATATTGACCCACCCGCTCACCCACACACGTGCAGTGATGATACCTATGTATGATTACATTTCGAAATGACAGGCACAAAAATGCCAATCTATCTATATGAAGAGTCGAGCTATTAATTGTACTTTTGTAACACTATATAAATTAGATATAATCGTGCATTTAAACTTATGATTAATTACATTGTATAAAAATACGGTTTTCTGAATATTTTAAATTTGCTATAAAAAGTAAGTTAAATTAAGTTTTTGTAAAAAATATGTAGATATTGAAACTTATATCACATTTAAGTATTATTAAAATTGCAAAAAACTTTAAATTTTGCATATTTGATTCTTTTAGGACCTACTAGAAAATCAAAATGGCGTACATAAATACTTTGATCTGTGTACTGGGCAAGGGTTTTCATTCAATGAGAAAGCAGTGTTTGTTTGAAGAAATTGAATAATATAATTTTAATGATAATTAATTACTTGACAAAATATTTATAGTAATTTGTCATGGGCACACTCTAGTTTATGTACAAAAATCAACTAGTAATGAGTTTTTAATCATGTCTTGCTTACATATCGAGCATTCAGTATCATTAAGATAACCCATTATTTCATTATATCTGGCACACTTGTTGCCATTAGTATCATGTAGTCCGTGATCAACTTGGGTATTTGCTAGGCACGTGTATAAAGCTTTAGCTACCCGTGATCAATTTGGACGTTTTTCAGGTTAAAAAATAAAAATTGTGATTTTGATAGTTTTTATTTCAAATAATATCATAGTTATTCAACTTTGAGGTGGATATGAAGATAGAGTTCGTGTGTAGTGTTGGACCACAATACACGACAGTATAACGAAACACCTTGCTTTTCTATAACTACCATTATTAGAAGCTATATTTCGGAAAACATCATATTTCGAGCTACAAATTTCAATTCATGTAATTATTATTATTATTGTGCATCAATACTAGCTAATAGTAATACATTATTCTTCGACTGAATCATGATACAAAATTTAAACTATTCTAATATTGTCTTAGAAGATTTCATATCTTAATAACTGGTCATTAAAATCTTAAAAATAATAAATTGAATAAATAAACAAAATATTTTACCACGCATTCTCAGGCAATTCCGGTTTTTAAGGTTCTGGAATTTAAGAGCGTCCGTAAATAAGAAAACAATTGATTTTAGCAATAAAGAGGACATGATTTTCTGCTAGAGTAAGAAATCAAGTTTGAAGTCAATATTTGAAGCAACTGCTTTCTGAAGTGTTTTTGATTGTTTGGAAAGTTCATATTACAAATACAATGTATTTTATTATATATTTGTTTTATTGTTAAATAAGTGAGCTTTTGCAATTGAAATATAGGGCTGTTGAATTATATGTAACAGAACTAATTTATCAAATAAATTCACAGGTTTTGTAATAATAAATGGTTTAATCGCGTGTTTTTTAAATAGTGGTTTCTAAAGTTTTAAATTAGTCTACAATTATTTCGTACTGATACTAAAGGAAGAAGCTATAATTATTATAACATAAACTATACTAGAAACTTTTAAAATGCTTTTATATAACTATCTTCAAGTACTCTCAGATTACCTAAGGCAAAGTTACGAGTATTGATTAAAAAACAATAAATATTTTTTAGCAGGAAACACAGCAACAACAATCAGTTGTCATACTATTGTCAAACAGTGCTATTTTTATTGTAAAATATACAAGTTTATATTAGTTGTGTGTGTTTACAAATACACTAAACATCAATGTTACAATTTATATGAATTTAACAATCTACAATACCAAAAAATAATTAAATACAGTGGGTTTCCTAATCGGCTATTTTTATTAGTTTCCTTGTTGTGGTTTTTCAAACTTAACTAGATTACCACTGACAACCCTTGTTTAGTTTGTTGGCTAACATTTGTTAGTTTAATAAATAAATAATTTTTAAAATCCAACTTATGCGTAGATAATGGATGCTCATTGATAAATTAGTTTCACAACAGATTAAGGTTTGTATTTATTAACAAACAAGCTTTATTTTCTAAAAAACGGAAAAATAATTGAAATTTAAAGTTATCAATATAAATACATTTTTAAGGACTACAGATTTTTCAACTTTAAAGTTTTATCACTATACAAATGATTAGTGTACTTAATTATAAAAGTGGCTACTTAATATTTGCACACAATAACACTTCTTACATAACTTATCCCATGTATTGTAACTTAGACTGCGATATTTTGCATTCTCTACGATTGAAACATGCCTACGTACTAAGAGATAATTAAGAAGTAGTGCTTATGTTTATAGAATGGTTGAGGTCAACTGTCTATGGGGAGGAGTGTTGTTATAAACTGCAAATTAGTTATCCTCCATTGAGGTGTTACCACAGACTGTCTGAAGTACAACAGATTATCTTCGATAGTGACGTTAAGAAAAAGAAAATTTCTATTTACATATTTAAAATTTAAGTTATAGCGCAATTTCTTCATTTAAGTTGTAGTTTGAAAAATATTCTGACGTATTGAAACTAATGTTACTGGTAGATTCAATTAAATATTTTTTTAGTGTGGTGAGGATTTTTGTGAACGTGTATAGAATTTATTTTGACGTTTCAATATTGTACCATTTTATAATTCCTAATTACGTCTTATCAGATTTCACCCTATCAAATTTAGTTTGTGTGTTTTTTTTTTTTTTTTTACTTCTTCAAATCAAAGATAAGGACCCAACTAGTTGGACCAAATATATTAGTTTAGCTTAAAAATGGAACGTTCCATTTAACATTGGGATAAAGAGTAACAATTCATAAAATTATTATTTCTTCATTTACAACTTCTTATAAATAATATGTCTGAATATTTCCATAAATACATCAGAGTTTAAAATTATTTTTCACTAAACTATTTAAACGTAATAAGTAAACAAAACTTATAAAACATATAAGACGCCTTATATATTATAGGCGTCAATGTTAATGCTGATTACATGGAGATCCAACGAGGGATGAAGATATAACTAACTGTAATTATCCATCAAATAGGATGCCTGGCAGATTTATTTATAAACTAAACGTTCTTTCTAAGTTATTTATTCTCCAACAACAAATTTTACAATCAGGAGACACTGGGCATCAGTAAAGAGCTGTGTGTTGTGTTTGGGAGAATAAATAAAATTGTATTTTAGAAAATCGCCAATGTCAATTTTAAAATAAGCTTCATTAAATAAATCATATCACATGAGTTTTCCTGGAACAGAGCGCAGCAACTTCAGGACTCATTATTACCTTCATAAGATATAAATGACGAGCGTATCTCACAGTTTCCTATCTTATAAGCTTCCGGCGTTTCCTTCCCCCTTAGTGTCTACACAGCTTCACAAACATTGCTACAGAATATATAGTTTGAAGTCAATCAATACGTGCTTATAATTCGACATACATCAAGACAAAATCAGTCGAAATTCGTTCACATATTTGGCCTAATGATAGTTGAAAGAGTAATTTAATTTGGAATGTAAAACTAAATTTTATAAGTCAGTTTTTACTTCAAAATTTTAGTTATAAAACTACTCCAAATTTTAGTAAATAGCGCATTAATGTAGGACATTTAGTACATAGGGCCTACTTTAAATTGAGTTGTGGTGAAGCAAAATCAAATTAGGTTATTCTTTTAAAAACATAAAAGGTTCATAAGTCTATGATGTGCCTTTAAGGCTAAAACCATAATTTTGAACAATGTTTCAAAAATAATCAAGACCTAATAAAAACCTTAATTTTACAAGGCAATGTAATCTAAGTGGTGTGTTAAAGATATAATGTTAAATTGGTCGGTTGGTTCAATCCCAGCTTCATGTGCTAAAGGTTCTCAGTTCGATCCCAATCAGAGTCAATACATTTTGAGAAGGATCAGCTGATAGCCCATGGCTGTTCATTTGTCATTGGGCTATTAATTAATGACACTTTCTAAGGAATAGTCGGCCTTTGTTTGTAACAATGACTAAATTCGCTCATCTACACTCATCACACCCATTCGAAATCCATATTCGCCCATATCTTGACGATCGGCGTCTTATGAATAAATAAATAAAAAATAAATAAATATTTATTTTAAAATTCTATTCTTAATCTTATCACATAGCAAACCCCAATTGATAGAGACGCCCCATGGATTGACACCTTTACTATAGGACTCAGAAAACATTTAATTGAAATATCAAATACACAAAATAGCTAATTATATCGTTAAAAAATATTTATTGTAAGGTGGGTGCAATTTCAATATAAAGTCCGAAATAAATCTGTAAATATGGTTTATTGACTACCATTTCTTATTTAATTGGGATAGACAATAACTTAAATGTAATTTAACCATTATTACAAGCTATGTTATTTGATGTACAAGTACAAAGGTCATTCTCCAACCTTATCAATATCACTTCTGTTCATGTAAACTATTTGTTATTTTCGCTTTCTCTGCTAATTGCCTAAATGTTATTTTTCTATTTATAGTGTAGTTATTGGTTGTATAGAATGTATTATTGTTACATAACACTATGTTTTTTTAGTTTTCATATTTTACTTGGTATATTACTAACTTAATCTATTTATTATTTATTCATATGCTATAGTTTTGTATTTTGATAATTATTGGTCGATTTCCCATTAATTTTCCCATTGTTTTCATTTGAATCGTTAGCCAGTAGAAGAGCCAAATCAAATATCATTTTGGTGTTCAAAGTATTACACAATTTTGTTGATAGCTCTTATTTATTAGATAAAATTAAGTTATATGTCCCTAGAAGTAATTTGCGTTCATCCATAGTTTTTTACATACCTCGAAGTGTTACTGTACAATTTTATAATTTGTCTTTGTTTAAAGCACTTCGCCTACTAAATAAGTTTAAAACAGAAATAGATGTTTTTAATTCAAAAATGAGTTTGTTTTTAATTGAAGTAAATCAATTTCCTTCACTTTCATAAAATGGATATTCACTGAAATATTTAACTTCTTTTTGTTTCTAAAGTTATGTTTGGATAAATATTATTTGTTAGCTCGCGCTACATAGTTGATTATTACTGTTGAGCCTGTATTATATATTTTTAGCATAGTTTACTTATTCTTGTACTGAAAATAATTGTTGTGTAGTTATAGTTTTGTCAAAATGGCTGTATTAGGTTTTTTACCTGTAGCTGTTATGTAAAGAGTCATAAATAAATAAATAAATAAATAAATAATTTTTAGTTTTAAGAAATATTTACTATTAATTTGTACATAAGAAATTGTTATAATACTAGATCTTCACTCAAATAGCTGTTTGGCTAGAGTGATAATTATAATATAACTGCTATTTGTAATCTGTATATTGTATTTATAAAATAAATAAATGAAATTTATAGTAATACTTACTTTGATACTGAAGGATTTTTATTGAGCGATAATTTTTTTATTTACAAAAACGAGCATTTTTTTAATGCATGGTTATGTGGGTCAACATTTCTGAGTCACCAAACATTAATTCCAAACATTCTTTGATTTTCAATCTCTTTCAATTGATTACCTGTGTTCTCAAAACAAGTAAAAGAAAGAAATTCTGCACATTTTTGGTCACCATATTTTACTGAGTTGAATAAATTAAATGTTTTATTTCGTAGGCTTAAGTGGCCGGTGTCATTACTAAGGTACTTCCGTTACTACTTCCGGTACTATTTCCGGTACTACTTCCGGTACTACTTTAAATACCGACCGCCTATTTAAAGGTATTAATTTATGATTAATTTGGTTGTTTTATTTTTCTTGATTCTTATTTTGGTCATATCCGGTCTAATACTGTGTTCCTTGATTTCTGTATCCCATGACCGAATTCACGTAATTCTCTTGTTTTTGCTCCTCACTTTTCTCGCACCAATCTTGGTTATCACTCGTCTCTCAATACAATGTGTCGGCTGTGCAACACATATGAAATTGATTTATTTAGGTATAATTTAAAGTCATTCAAATTTTAGGCCTACCTAATTAATTTTTTCCTCAATCACTGTCTTTATTTTGTTGTTGTTTGTTCAAATATTTATTTACACGTTGTTATTGTTTAATATTTTGATATTTACTTTTGATGCTTTTGTTATTACATTTTTCTGTTAATATAGTTCCTTGTTTCATATACTTATGTGTGCGTTAATGCTATTTGTTTGTTATAATAATATATTTATTTAAGCTATATTTAGTTGTTAAGCAATTCCATATGTTTTAAATATTTATCAGTTTGTTTCGGCTTTGAGAACTCTTTTGGAATAAGTGAATATCAAACTTTTTTATTTTATTTTTTAGAATTGAAAAAACAGTGTTATGTGTTGCATATGACAACAAGATCTTGCTATTTCTTTTGTTGTTGTTATAAAAACTTTTTTCCTCTAGTGCTATAATGTAATAGACATTAGGTGTTTTGTAGCGCTTAAATAAAATAAAATAAATACTAAAAATCCACACTGTAAGATATTAGATTCATGAATTTATATAGTTAATATACACATTTTAAGTGATTTGTTGTTTCAGTGATTCTTTAACATTAATATCAATTTCGGCACAACTTGTTATCGGTCCACAATTTTCATTCAATTATTATATTTGTTAGTGAGCTAACCAATTTTTATTTAATTTACAGGTAACAATTTGTTTGCATACTTGTTTGCAATTATGGTACAATTTTTCTTAATTGTATGTTTCACACTATTGTGTAGGCATTTATGAATGTAGGAATTTGTTTTGTTTTGATAAAATTGTTGAGGTAAATATTAAGTTATTATTTTAATAATAGTTTAAAATGTCTGGCTTTACGTTGTCGAATAAATTTAGTTGAACTATACCCTGTTTTCAGGATGGTAAACAACTAAATTCCTTAAAGGGTCAACAATGAAGCAGACTGAGTAAATACCCACATGGAAAGCACAGAGACGTATTGTGTGGGTTACTGTGAACTCTGAGAGATCCAATTTGTCTTGCGAGTGTTTTGTTATCAAAAGGACTACAGTCCTTGTGTAAGTAAAATGTTGTCCTTTCATAAAAATAAGGACTATTTTCTACCATTACTCTCAAACAATTTCTTCTCAAAAATGGCTACCAGTAAGGCTACAGTAATGTATTACCGTAAGGATAAAGTTTAATTAACCTTCGGAAAAAGTTAAGGTTAAGATAGTGAAAAGATAGAAATGTGAATAGCTTGAAAGCTTTTAAGTTTTCAACAATGGGCTTATATTTCCTTTTGCCCTCAATTCCCCCACCCGGTCTCAAGACTTTGTCAGCACGAGGCAGCAGATTCTCAGGACAGACGAATTAAAAAAATATTTAAAGACCGTCTTATTTTACCAGGCGAAGTTAAAGCTAAGAAGCCCTCTCTGAAAGAAAACCTGGTGACCAACGATCTAAGGGTGACTGGGCAGGCGGACAGCGTGCAAGGACGGGACCACTCAGACGGTCACTTATCCAAGGGACAACACGCTCGATGTTGATAAACTCCGTTATCTTGCGATAACGTCGGAACCCTCTGGTCAAGACCACTAGAGTGTGTGGAGCAAACATCAGCGTGAGGTGCTGGCACCGATGGTTTTACGGCATGGTCAGTCGTGCAAATCTTGGTGGTGTTAGTCGTGGGGTTGTGTTTTGTTGTGTACGACAAGCTGTCCTTTAGTGTCAAAGCCAGAGACCACCCCTTTGGCATAGGCTCATTTTAGTATAATAAAGGCAAAGAACATTTTTCATTATTTCTTGTTTGTTTCAACCCCCCGCCTCACCACTGACTACGAAACCCTAACTACCTTTACTAGAGAGAGCCTTCAATCAATAAAGCTCTTTTTAACATTCTCTGTACGTTTTTAACTTCGTATAAATATATTACCTTAGTATGATACTCTTCTTACATTGTTTAGAACAAACTGAAGAAAAATTGTTTATTTCAACACAAAAAAATAATTTTGTGCCATTTATTTTTATGATTTATATGATTCTTGTTTTAGGATATAGGATTGGGGGAAGAGTTGTTTTTTAAAATTAACTCTTAATCAATGTGTTTTATACAACTTGTATACCACCACTATAATTTAAAATATATATTTTAGTTGTTAGTTTAAAAACGTTTTACCTTAAGTTTCCAATATTTTGATACTTAATAGAACTATACATATTA
This sequence comes from Stictocephala bisonia, assembly GCA_035578905.1. Classification (NCBI taxonomy): domain Eukaryota; kingdom Metazoa; phylum Arthropoda; class Insecta; order Hemiptera; family Membracidae; genus Stictocephala; species Stictocephala bisonia. The sequence continues at coordinate 30,241 of JAQJVL010000533.1, read as the reverse complement.
TTAAAACTTAAGGTAGTAATGTATCAAAATTAACGTGTTACAAAAAACAAAAAAATACCAAGAGATTCATCGCATATAGTCCTATATTATTTTTTAGATTCTAAACAATTATAATAATTGTTTGTGATGCATATTTAATTTTCAGAGTTATTATATTCTGTTTGATCAGTTATTATATTGTGTTGGATCAGTTATTATATTCTGTTGGATCAGTTATTATCTTCCCCGTTTGATCACACACAACTTATTAAAATTATTTGGAGTTAACAAAAATCATCCTTCAGAGTTTTCCGTAAATATAACAGCACGTTACAGTTGCAAATTATGGAGTTGAAAATAATGTTCTTGTATATAACTGGACAGTGAAAACGCCATACCAGAAACACACAGTTAAAGTTGGAAGGATTTAAACAATCAATTATACAAATTGGTCTAACAGTATTAATATTTATAATTAGTTTATTTGTAAAGTTGTTTGCAGAAACGTGTAAACATTCTGGAATGTTGTTACATTGTTGGTAGTCATCGTAGGTAGAAATCAACAAGATTTATAATGAATACAGTATTATCACCACTTTGTTATTCTTGATACGTTTGTATTTCTCATGTTTAAACAGAACAACAAAAGCTATACATGAAAATCTTTACTATTATACAGGGTGTTTGGGAACTCTTTAGCCAAAGTTTGGGATATATATCCATCTCTCCTTGTGTTTGTGATTTTTATAATAATAATAATAACTCAGGAACTATAAATGCGAAAGATTTCAAATTTTGCATTCTTAGTAAGGCTGATAGTACTTAAACGTAACATGATTTTAATCAATAATTTTTGTACAGCAGAAAATAACTTAGGATAGGAAAATTAATGTTTTTTTGTAAATTTTTTATTTTTTAAACGTAAGCTCTTTTCAAATGCCTGAAAAAATATCGGAAATCATTGTACGTTTAGGTGCTATCAGCCTTAGGCAAAATTTGAAATCTGTGGCATTTATAGTTCCTGAGTTATTATTATTATTATAAAAATCACAAACCCAATGACAGATGGATATACATCCCAAACTTTGGCTAAAGAGTTACCAAACACCACAATATAATAAATGGTAAAGAGAAATACTACAACATATCATTATTTATTTAGTTTATACAGGGTGTCCCGTAAGTACTGACCAACATTTCACGAGGTTATACTATAGGTAAAAACAAACAATTTTCATTATATAATGTATAGTCCCATCTTGCTTAGATTTCTGTCTATCTGTCTGTATGTGTTTCTTAGAAAATTGTTTATATCTTCAAAATGGTTTGAGATATAAAGTTGAAACTTTGTACATTTAATTACCTTATTAGTGTACATATGAAATAAAAGTTTTAAAATTATATCATTAACATAAACAAAATGGCGGCTATTTAAAATTGTCAAAGCCTAATAACTTTAAAAAAAGTGATGTTATAGAAAAATGACTAGACATATATAAAATAGCTCTTTTTAATACAAGAATTTTGGTACCAGTTTTATTTTTCTACAATACGTCGTCACAGAAATAAGTAAGATTTCTCAAGGATAGGTATGTGTTTTATTTGAAAACACATTGGAATTTTGAATAAAACACAGACCTTTACTTGAGAAATCTTACTTATTTCTGTAACAACCTATTGTAGAAAAATAAAACTGGTACCAAAATTCTTATATTACAAGGAGCTATTTTATATATGTCTAGTCATCTTTCTATAACATCACTCGTTTTAAAGTTATTAGGCTTTGACAATTGTAAATGGCCGCCATTTTGTTTATATAAAGGATATAATTTTGAAACTTTTATTTTAAATGTATACTAATAAGGTAAGTTAATATACAAAGTTTCAACTTTATATCTCAAACCATTTTGAAGATATAAACTATTTTCTAAGAAACACATACAGACAGATAGACAGAAATCTAAGCAAGATGGGACTATACATTATATGATGGAAATAGTTTGTTTTGACCTATAGTATAACCTCGTGAAATTTTGGTCAGTACTTACGGGACACCCTGTATATAAATTTATTGTTCAATCGAGGTAAAATATGTCTACCTTGAGACTGTTCAATAAAAGACAGTCACCGGAAACACTGCAGACCGTTTCTCACTTAACATCTGCTACAAGCATACTTTTGTCGTTAATTACGAGAGTGCCCATATTTATTGCCCACTACCAACAGCAATCTTGTTCCAGAGGGAATTATAATGTGCTCTTTGCAATTTATTTATTATTTAACTATACGTAAACTATAAAAATGGTATTACCAAAATAATATTTTAATTAAATACTACATTAGGATAAATTTAATAATGAATATTTTTCAGTATTAGTAATTCATTATTTTAAATCTCTTAGTTAACTTTTTTTTTAACATTTTAACCAAATACGTCTGCAATAAATCCGGTAAATAGCATATGTAAACATAGAGTTAAACTTAATTCACTGTAAACCCAAGTCAAGAACTTAAGTTATTTAATATAATAGTGTTACTGACTACTAGAACAGAAAAGGTTTTTCAAAAGTATAATTCACATAAAAATGGTATCTCCAGATTTTCTTGTTTGGATATTTTTTTTTTTTTTTTTTTTTTTTTTGAAAACAGGATCAGTATGTATGAAAATACTTCACACAGGAGAGTTGAGTTCCCGTTGAGGGATCCACAGAAGAGCAGAAAAATGATATTTACTCTTTTAAACGTTGAACAAATAAATATCCTCTTCCCATTTAACATGTTGTTTAGCGAGAAAAAAAACAAGAGTAAGTCCTATGGGATTTGGTCATTATGTTTTTGCGAGTTCTTTTGTTACTTTTAGATTCACTTTATTTATCTTATTTTCTATATACTATCTCTAAATTAACTCTACAAATCAGATTCCATAATTGATTAAACAAAAATATGACATTTTTCTTAAAACAACTATAATGCATCCCCACTTCAAAAACGTTATTTGGATAAATATAATATATGTTATATTAAATTGTATTTAAAATTATATACAGGGTGAGTTTCAAGTCATATATTCCCGAACATGTTTCCCAAATTTTAAAAGATTTTCTTTCTGGGTATACCATTATTTGATATCAAACAACACTAAAATTATAGTTCAGTGATACTTTAAGGAGTGATTCAATTTTATTCACAACATTTAGAGACCACTTGGGGTCCAAGATGAAGGTGACAAATTGAAAATTTTAAACGGGCATATGGTCATGTCATATGCCATTGAACATTGGAATTTCAAATTGAAAAATTTAACGCAATGAAAATCAAAAACTAATGAGTTGTTATTAAATTTTTGTTATCGTGTTTAATTCGTCATCGCCTTATTAAATTTATCCCAACTAAAACTAATTAGTCATGGATATGACAAAACACGCCCAAAAAATACAATAAAACTCAAAATATTTTTTTCAGCCACGAAAAATCAATTTTAATTAAAACTATATATACATAGACGATGACCAATCACAAAAAAAATAAAATAAAATAGTTAATAACTAAAGAACAATATTACCTTCTTAAAATCTGATTGCGCTATCATTTTTATCTTGAAATGACGGTGCTAAATGACTTATCAAGTGACCACATTCCTTTTTAACATTTTAAAGTTGACTCCTAGATCTTGGACCCCAAGTGATCCCTAATAACATTGAAATACTCTAAATGCTTTGTGGGGCATTATTTGTTAAAGGCAAATTCAGAATGCAAATATTTTATAAACTGTGGTAAAAGTTAGAAGGCAAGTGACTTAATACTCACCCTGTATATATATTATATTTATATATAATGATTGTATCTAAGTATTTAATGAGTTTTATAAATGTTATACTGAATAACTAAAATATGTCTTCATAAATTCGTCAATAGTTTGAACTGTAATCGTTGTACTTATCAAATAAAAATAAGTACAATTTCCGTTGTTCTCTTTTACATGTATACCGCCTAGATGTTCATATCACTGTACTAAACGAATCCTCCACGACACTCGTATGCAGTTCTTTCATAAAACACCACTCGTGAGACAAATTGTTACTTCAAAGTTGAAGATAGCAATAAGAGTTCACAATAAGCCCCCAGTACCAGTCTTTACTATTTTTCCTTGTGGGGTAAAAGTTTTATCTATCTTTAGACATTGCTTTTAAAAAGGCCAATTCCTCTAAGATCATAATATATTATCCTGAAAGTAAATGTCTTTGTTCTATAAATCAAATGGTTTACAAAGCTAGAGTATTATTTAAAAGATAATTATTTCATAAAATATTGTAAAATATAAACTATTCATGTTAATACTTTATATATTTATTTATTTTAATCGTCATATTTAAAGCGATCAAATTTCTGGACATTTTCCGTGAATTCATTTCCACTACTTTTTCCTTTACTTTACTACCACTACTTTTTTTAATCGGAACTACGGTTAGGTTAGGTTAAGTCAGGTCAGGTTAGGTTAGGTTAGGTTAGGTCAGGTCAGGTTAGGTTAGGTCAGGTCAGGTCAGGTCAGGTTAGGTTAGGTTATGTTATGTTATGTTATGTTAGGTTAGGTTAGGTTAGGTTAGGTCAGGTGGGGTTAGGTTAGGTGGCTACTGAAGTTGATCACAAACTGGTAAATCCAATGATTGACTTACCGCCGAATGCGCACTCCGTGTGTGTAAGTTCATGGAAGGCGTTAAGATAAGGCCAGTGACATCGGATTCCTAGCGGGTAAGAAATACCACAGTGGCCTTGAAATGATTGGGGAACAGTTTTTAGAGAAATAGAATATTTATCAAGCGGTAGTGAATTAACGGAAAAGATCCAAATTTCTTACAGTAAATCAGAAATACATTTGACGTGGTAATGTATGACAAATGAGAAAATACAATTTTATATTCACTGGAAGTTTAATAAATTATTAACAAAAAAATATGTCCCACACTGACATATTTGACCTTCGCCATATGCTCTACTATCAATATTAATAAAGAATATTAATACTACTAAAAAACAAAAAAACTTTAACACTTCAGGCCACCAAATGTGCAATACTTATAAATGTTACCATTGCGAGTCAAAGCGTCTGTTTAAATATATACGTTGTACGAATTGTAATCAGTCAAAAGTGCAGTTTCGTTCGATTTGAAGCTATCGGAAATCTTAGCTTCCACATAGAGTAGATTATAATCTAGATTATAGATTTGAGTAAATCAAGTATCTCTTTCTGTACGATAAATATGCCATATAAGCTTAAATAACATATTTAATTTTATATGGCATATTTATCCCATATTTAATGTCACCGTACGTGTATGGGTGGGTGGGTGGGCTAATGCCACCGTACGTAAAAAGAAATTTTGTTCTAACAATCTTCGAAGCGCCTGTGCTAATTGTAATACAATTCCCGCAATACATGTCTGTACCTGAATCACGGTTCAGCGCCGTCACATATTGTTGTTTAGAAATTCCACCAGAATAAGAAACAGCATTTATATTTTTTTAAATTCCATGCTGGTTACTGGGCATTAGCCACTGACAGTGACTGCGACTAAGGACAACTCAGTCGCATACCAGGCTTATCTACACGAAGGAAAGGTAAGGTGTCACTCCCCTCATCCCTTGATGTATTGAGAGAGAAGGACGTGCTTTTTCAAGAGGGAAGAAAATAACACTTCAGGCAAGCAAATTTACAGCACTTGTAAATTTTACCTTAGTGACTTAAAGCATCTGTTTCAAGATATACGTTCCATGAACTGTAATCAGTAAAAAGTGCAGTTCCCTTACACTGTAATCAGTAAAAAGAGCGCTTACACTTATTGTGGCTTTATATAACTATTACAATAATTTGCAATAAGTATTTGGAAATACAATATTAAATTATTTATTGTATAAATTACAATATTGTATTAAACAAAATTAAAATCTAACTATTTTATCTTGCTTCTATAATAGTTTATATAACTAATGATACTTTATTAACAAATACCATTTACTTAGTCCTAATAAGTATATAAATAGAACAACAAAATGAATTAGCTGGTTCAGGAAACGTTTCCACTTCAAATTCATTTTTTTTAATTACATATTTTACTAAAGTGTTTTCCAATAAATGAATATCCCGTAATTTTCATCAATGAGGCTTTATAAACCATTTTTGTACTGATTAATTTGATTAAAAATTGTGTTATAATGGGGTAAATGATATACGTCAATTGTTAGTGTAGATATAGGCTGGGTTAAAATATGTTTTTAAAAATATATACTTAATCACCCAAATTTAGCAAGATTATTGTGTCGAGAGCTCAAAACGGGAAGAAATCTAATCAATAAGGAAATAATCCCTATTGATTTTATAAAGAAAATAAAAAATAATATATTATTAATACATGGAAATTTACATTAAAATACGTGTTATTAGTTCAAATAAAGTTTATTACTTCAAATAATATTTTAAGAACTAACATGGTTTCTAATCTGAAAATTGAACAAATATGTTATATATTTGTATTTTCATTCCATTTAGGTGATATACTGGAATAGAACTATCCTGTTTAAACGTATTGGCTAGATGCATACAATATGAGTAGCGATCGAAACAGATATAAATCCGTGAAACATACGCAAATTAAACTCATGCGTTGTATTTAGAAGGGACAACCAGAATTAATCAATAGAACGTGTTAGTTGGGGTGACGTTTAAGCCAGTACAATATTGGAGAGCTACTAAAAAGTCCCGGATCAACTTTATTCACTCCAACTTTCAAAACCGTAAATTACAACGACAAGACATTTGCATCGGAAAACCTATCTTTAAATACGGAATGCCTTAAAATTTTCAATGTTAATTAGATACATTTATTTTTTCTATTTTAATAAAGGTTTATTTACTAATTAGATTATAAGTTTTGGTATAATTTATTCCATTCGATTATGGTTTATTTTCTAATAGCAAGTTTATTTATTTAGTGAATTACTGAGTATTCGATATAATCGTTTAATTGAATAATGTTACTAACAATTCGGATCGTGTAATTACTTTACATGATTAGATTTAGTCTGATAAATAGCTACAAATAGTTATGTTACATGCTATTCTAATTAATTAGTCAATAATATTTCTTTCATTCTATAAAGTGACCAAATATTTATTAATTAAATTAAAATGTTTTATGGATTGATGAATCACATTAGCAATAACTATAGATCATTGGTTAACAATATGTAAACACAAAATCAATTCTGAATATCAACTGCCACAATCTCACGTAACAAAATGATTTACACATTTTTTTTGTAAGCAGAAAACCAGCTTGTACTTTCTAATGATAAGGGTGCCTCTCCTTGCGTCACCTTATCTAATAAATTAAACGTCTAGCTGCATAATTGTATAGTCTAACTAACTAAAAGTTTTACTTAAGATTAAGTTAATATTCAAATTAATGTATTATGAAAAAGGAGGTTGACTTGTACAGTTCTACAGTATAATCACTTTAAAAACAATTTTTTAGAAACAATAAATGATGCAGAAACAGAATGCATGAAACAAAAAAAGATCATAGAATTCAATCAACAAAATGGGACACAAAAAACATAAAATAAGGAAACCATATTTTGAAAAAGTATAATATACAAGTATATTATTAAGAGACACGATATCTTTATAATTAATAGTCATGATTTTATTTTCTTCGTAAAAAGCTTTAAATTAATAATAATTTTAATGTGGGTGGTAAATTATTAAATATTTTGGCTCTAAATAACTAAAGAAATGTTTTACCTTAGGAAAAGACAATTATTGTTAGTAAAACTTCTATTGTTATAAAAAAGGTCGTTTGTCTGAGTATTTCCACTTATAATGAAAAATAAATTTATCATTTTAAACTAAAATATGTGCTAGGGTTCAAGTGACAAAATACATTAAGAGTGTTCGTGTTTTTGCTTTTTTTAAATGATTTGTACAAAATAGTTTTTTATTACACGTAGTTATTGAATATTATAGTTATATTTCCAACCCCACCCCAGCACTAAATATTTCAGTCAAGAATCAGCTAAGCAAAGTATAAATAACCTGATAGTTTTTCATTACAGAAGTTCCTTAGAAAATACAGTTTTCTTAATGATGATTTTAGATTAGTGTGCAAGTAAGAAAAGTGTATTGTTTATAAAATCTGTACATAAAAAATACCTATATATATATAAAAAAGTGTCTCTTCTGACAAATTACTATACAGTCAAATCTTTCTATCATACAGTTTAATATATGATATTTAAAGCTGAATCGAACATTAAATTCTTTGAAATAAAAACTGATAAACGTGAATGTTTTATTATTATCTTCCATTTCGTTGACTAAACACGACATCATCATTAGAAATCGTCCTAAAAAGAATGTCCATTAATTGTCTATTGTAAGAAAACTTAAGAAAAGGTAATTAAGAAAAATTAAGAATGCTATTGCAGACAACATGGGGACATGCGGCATGCCTGATCTTACAGTAAGCGTTAGTCCACCTGGAGGTTTTTATTTTAACTTGTTGTTTCCTATCTGGGAGGAAATTCTTGACCGAACTCAGTGACGTAACTCAAACCGCCATTGCCCCTTATTAAGTGAAAAGTTAAGTAGGTCAACAGCTTTTATAAATCTACAAATAAACCATATTTTCATTACACTTTTTACGAATGTGCATCATAAGTGAATAGTTAATGATCAAACAATAAATTTGTAACGTTAATGTGAGCCCCATTTATAAAACGTTCCCTTTATAAAACCACAATTATTACAGATAAATTATCTAAAGTTATTAAGGTAACTAAGAAGCCACATTTTTAAACGTGATACATGATTTTTGAAAAAATGAATGAGATAATAATTGGACGTAAATTATTTATTTTAATTGATGATTCGCTTTTATAATACTTCATTAATACTTTGGTTCAGTATGTCAAGAAAGGATCATTTTTCAAAATTTCATTAACTATAGGAGATAGACAATATTAAATTATTGAGCTATGTTTTTTTATAACTACACTAATTTTTATAATACAAAATTTTATAATACAGAGATTGAGTTGTACATAAGCTAATAAATAAGTATGTTTCTTACTTTTTCTGTATAAAAGTGTAAACTTTGTATTAGTTAGCCTCCAGAAAATGGTTTACATAAAACAAATAAACGATTTAAAATGTCACAAATTCCCCCATACACGTACAATGGTAGTGACCCACCCGCCCACCCATACACGTATAGTATATAAAAAAAATCCAGACTATTTTTATTTTTAAATAATTACTTACTGAAAAACTTCATATTTTGTAGTTGGACAAGCGAACAAATAAAATCTGAAAAAAAGTATCAAATGCTGGTTGAAAATTGATTGGTTGTCCCCAAATTCTGAATGTTCGGTGTTGAAGTATTTATTAATATCTTCCGCCACTTAGTCTTAATATGAAAGAATTCCCATTATCTAGCCCAACTTTCTTGACATTCTTTTTGATGTTGTCACCACATAACTTGTTTATAACTCCCAACCTAAGTGAGGAATCTTCTTGACCACTTTTGGTGCTTCCTTAATACTGATTCTTCGGTATATTTATTTAATTTGAACGATTTTTTACATAAGTTGTGATGATATAATTTTAAATTCTTTTCAAACGGTCTTTACTTACACTTTTCATGTTTTTTATTCAACTTATCCAAAATTAGTTCAAGAACTTGCATAAACAGCTTTAAATAACTTATTATTAACTTCGACATGTGTAGTACAACATATGTATAGCATTATTACAGAATATGTACTAAAGCCTGACATAACATATTACGAAACTCTTTAAAACATACATTTACATAACCTGTATTACTAAATAGATAAAATTCAAAACATAACATGATGACATAATTACATTCGCACTCAATCATGAAGTGAAGTACGCCACAAAACTAACAAGGTTTATGGTCAAATAAATAACAAAATTCAAGAAATACATTAGTAAATCACACACTACGTACAGCTTATGTACAAATTACAACTATATTCTCTACATTTATTATGGTTTAAACATATTTGCTCATCCTTGTGTCTGTAGCAAAATAACATCTCACACGTTAGAAATAACAGTAAATTATGAACAACTCTGTTTTCACTAAATATTAGGTCTTTTGGTTTCGACGGCAGGTGTTATTAACAAATTTACAACATTGGCAGTTTTGGCCATTATATTACGTGACAATGATATGTTAGGACCATAATCATATAACCATAAAATAATTAATTTTAAATGGATTGTACATAAAGATGCAAATATAAATATGAATCTGTTTCGTATTAAAGAAATATATACACATATACATTGTACTTACATATACAATCCAACTTATAGTTTACTTTTCCATACAATTTCGATTCAGTGTCAACAAAAACCGTTTCCGATTCGCACGATTTCCACACTGATTTCGAATCAGACAGACGGAGTTAAAATTAACATGAATAGTACGTAAGTCAAAATCAGTGCTAGGCTTATCTTTTTAAGTGGTATCTCAAGATCATATATGAACCAACAATGATTCTTTCACTCACATTCTCTCTTAATTAGTAACTCTGAACGGTCCACTAGAACTAGCTAGTGTCAACTCATAAGGTAAGCTATAACGCACATCTATTTGGAACTGCTTACCTGGCCATATTCCAATATTGGTGTGGTTTGATTGATGAGGGCTGTTAGAGTCTAAGTGCCCTTATTTATCCTCCAAGACGCCCTTATATTGGGATACCAACGTCGGATTATTGGCACACGGCGCAAATTCATATTAAGTACATATTTAAAACTATTCTGCCTAGATGTATTTATTTATTACCTAAATATCCACGGAAGTGTAAGCGGGGAAACAAAACGGAAATTTTGTCTAAATTATGGGTTAGACTTGTCCTATGGATGCATTTTTAACCATTAAATTTTTAAGGTATTCTACGAGTTAGAGAGGATCGTTCCATACTGAATTTTAACCATTAAATTTCTAAGGTATTCCACGAGTTATATAGGATCGTTTCCATACTGAATTTTAACCATTAAATTTCTAAGGTATTCCACGAGTTAGAAAGGATCGTTTCCATACTGAATATTTAAAATTTCTAAGGTATTCCACGAGTTAGAAAGGATCATTTCCATACTGAATTATAACCATTAAATTTCTAAGGTATTCCACGAGTTATAGAGGATCGTTTCCATACTGAATTTTAACCATTAAAATTCTAAGGTATTCCACGAGTTAGAGAGGATCGTTTCCATACTGAATTTTAACCATTAAATTTCTAATGTATTCCACGAGTTAGAGAGGATCGTTTCCATACTGAATTTTAACCATTAAATTTCTAAGGTATTCCACGAGTTAGAGAGGATCGTTTCCATACTGAGTTTTAACCATTTAATTTCTAAGGTATTCCACGAGTTAGAGAGGATCGTTTCCATACTGAATTTTAACCATTAAATTTCTAAGGTATTCCACGAGTTGGAGAGGATCGTTTCCATACTGAATTTTAACCATTAAATTTCTAAGGTATTCCACGAATTAGAGAGGATCGTACTGAATTTTAACATATTACAAGATACGCTGTCACATTTAAATTAAGTGACTTGAAATTTAAAACATAACACAATACATCATGTCTTTCTTTACACAAATATAATTACTTTACGTGATGAGGCCAGAGGACCGCGCGATGTCACTACTAGGTCTCTCCATTGTCGTTTTCCCTCTGCTGTTGTCCGCCAGTTCGGCCAGGCTTCCAGTTAGTCTTTCCTTCATCCACCCATCTTCATCTTACGGGGTCTTCCCACTGGTCTTTTTTCCTCCACTGCCATATCCATAGCCATCCTAGGAAATCTCTCCTCACTCACTCTAACCACATGTCCAGCCCACTCCAATATCCTGCTCCTTAAAACTCCTACAGTATAATGTTTGGCACTTAATACAAATTGTATAGTTCTTCATTATGTCTTTTTCTCCATTCTCCTGTTTCTAAGTCAAGAACTGGGCCAAAAACCTTCCGTAGCACTCTTCTTTCAAATATCAGGAGTCGACTAAGGTGTCTTCACATACATTCTCAAAAATACTTATTTGGCTAAAAACTAGGGTAAAGTTGTTATTCGCCTCTATTTTATTTACGGCCATTGATACAAATACGCTGATCAATTACTTAAAATTATAAGTATAAGCATGAAATTTGTTTGAGACAAGTTTTATTATAAAACTTATTTAAATTATAAAATATACATTATTTTTAATTTATAATATGTAAAGAATTAAATAAAAGATTATTTTATAATCCAATTACAAAATGCTATTTTAAGTGTCAGATTGCTAGAACACAACAGCATAAATAAATTAATTATAAGAATATATAAAATCGTGAACTTATAAAACAACATCGTAAATTCATAAGAATGCGAACTATCTTAATGTTTTTATAGTTAGTCTTATTTTAGTTTTCGACAATATATCATCAATACTGATTTTAAAGTACAGTGATGGTGATTAAAATAAAAACCATTGGATATCATTGTAACTTATTCTAAATTATTTTGGTTGGATGATAAACTTCAGGAAAATATGTGTCAAAATATTGATCTCCCGTCACAGATTTCAATCGACGTTTCGTAACTATTCAACTCCTGCTTCTCCGATTTGCTGAAGACCAGCTATTGGGCTTCTCACATAAAAATAACGCAATGGGAACTCATATACTGTGTGATCTTCAAACTCATATAGTTTGAACTTCGGATTCACAGTCAGACGACTGATTATTCATAATGCCCTACCTTTATTTCCAGTAGTTGCATCTTCTCACATCCTTGTGAAACCGACTCAATATAGTATAGTCCTTACGAGGAAAGTAAACTATACTATATCGTTTTATAGCCCTCATCGCCATATTTAGTTTTATATCAACCTCTAGCTGCTGCACTATGTTAGTTCTGGTTCTCATTTTAGCTTCTGTTTTCTGTAGGTGATTTTTAAAACAGAGAGATCGATCTAAACTAACTCCCAAGTACTGGTTGCTCATTGTGTCTCAGCCTAACAACTTAGAAAAAACACCATCATGTTCAATTTTTCATTAGCCAGTCTATTACTCTTATGAAATCAGGTTACTTCTGTCTTTGTTCGATAGGCTTTAGATTCTATGTTCCAAAATAACTATTGAGGATGGCTACATCAAGTGTAGGTGTCCTTTCTGTTTGTTATATATCTCCGTGTTGAGTTATCTGCATATATGAATTGTCTGGACTGTACAGCGGGAATTTCAGTAGTGTATACATTGAATAAAAGAGGAGCAAGAACAGATCCGTGTGGCAGTCCATAATTCAGGTGCCTAAAACAACGCTCTCTGTAACCTAGGAAAACTTTAATTATCCTGTTTCTGAGGGAATTCAGAAATCGAAACAATCAAGGACACGAAATTAAGTTGTAAAATTTAAGTAACAGAAAGGTCTCAAGGCAGCTGAAAGATCTACAAATGCTGGTGATATTTTATTTTTATTTTCAAACCTATTCGCAATTAAAGATGACAAAGAAAGTACCTTGTCAGAACAATTTTTAAAGTTCCCATCATACAGGACAGGGTGATCGAAAATTGCAAATACTGCGTCTTACCATAAGGTAATAGGTGGTTTGAGCACATTAGTGATGGTAGTTTCAAACACTTTTATTGGCAGTATAAAAAGTTTTCATCAGAACTTTTTTGGATTTAATATCACCAGCGATAAGCTTTCCGTATTCTATGTCCGATAGTCTCCACCAGTTAATACCCAATATTCTAGTTAATACTTGAACTGTAATCTAGTTCTTCAACAAGTGTTTCTTGAAGTGCAAGGACATGAACACTGTTTTCAGATACTACTTTTCTAAGCACTCACACTTAAGGCATACGAAATTTAAATGGCAGATATTAAAAAGAGAACCCATATCATTATAATTTTGATGGCCCTTACAAGGGCCGACTTTTTGGAAGGCAGTTAGCAAAACTGAGAGAATACAACAATTAGATTTCAGCTACCAAAATCGTAGTTTGTTTAGCATAAGCCAAGGGACACGTATAGCTTAAACATTGCTACTGACGCGAACAACATCACTCCCTAATTATGCTAATTAAGAAAACATCTGATTCGTTTCATCGTCTTAGTCTTCCTGTACAACAACGTAATTTTACAATATTTTTACTGTTCTTTACTACTGATTTTCCAAAAGATGTAAAAACCTTAGCTAGAAGTACATTTAACATAATACCTTGTATGTGAAACTTTAAGGCAGACTCCAGTATGTCAGGAGGTTTATCAGAGTCCTGGGCGGGACTATGATCTTCTTGGACGCCCACAAGCTCCCATCCCACTCATCTAGAAGAAAGTTTTCTGACCTGATGTTACGCCACAAATTGACTGCCCATCAACATCAGAGTTCCAACTTCAACCCGATTCCCACTCTTATAGGGATTGGTCACTCTTGCACAAACTATCAACTCCACGGTCCCATCCCAAGGTTACGTCGTGAGAGTAACAATGTTGCAGGACTCATGTTTATCTTCAAGAGATCGGTTGTTCATCGTCTTGTGTCAGGTGTTGACTAGTTGTGTTTATTGCAAGCGTCTTAAAGGGCCACACTGCTGTCCCGTTAAATTGTGATCGTACTGTGCTGTTCATCTTTTTGCTGTGCTCTGTCTTGTCCATTAATATTCTGCTTCAATTTTTATTTATTTGTTTATTTATTAACTGACTGAATCTTCTTAAATATTTATTAATTTATTGTTAGTATTAGAACTTTTGGATTAATGCTTATTGTTAGTGTTATTATTTCCTTTTTAGTTTTGTCTAATTGTTTTGTCTGTTGAGTATTCAAAGATTTATTATTATCATTTTTGTTAGGTTGTAAGCATAACTGATCTCTTTAGCCATTCTTAGTTTTGCTCTATCCTGTGACTCTGTTTCACCTTTTCGCATTTTTACCTTCGTTTATTTATCCAGTATTGCGTCTTTTTTACTACAATGAAAAGTAAAAAAGACTAATAATAAGTTAGTCTTAGTATTTTTAGATTTAATGCATCTTGTAGCTATTATAATTTTATTCTTAAACCTCTCTTTCATAGAGTTATTATTATCGTTTTTGTTAGACTGTTAGAATACCTGATCTCTTTAGCCATTCATCTCGCGTGTTCTTATATCGCATTGCATTATTGTCAGCATATTTATTACTATCAATATCTCAGTCAGTCATTAGTTTAGCTATCCGAAACATTGAATTGTAATTACATTGGTTTGTAAAGTGGAATAAATAAATAAACATCTCTTGTTGTTATTGTATGATAAATAGTTTTTTGACGAGGAAATGACTTGTTGGACAATAAATGAGTAAGGTGATAAATGTCAGCTGCAAGGGGGAGATATCAGACCTCTTCACCCTCACCCGATTGCCTGCACTCACGTCATCATTCATCCATCTATATTTTATGTACCGTTGTCAGTCTTTCATAGTAAATTTTGCATCGTTATTTTTAAAACCGATAAGTAGTTATCAGTTAAATCTGTTTACAATGAGTATGGTTTATCTGTATTACTAATCAAATTAGGATTCACTATTAAGGAGTTTTAAGCACCTATAATTTAAACTGGTTGAGATATCAATGTGAGACCTTAACACACCTCTTATAACTTTTTTCTCAAGTTGTTAAATATTTTGCCCCCTTTTCCAAAGGGGGTTGAAGGGGCAACTAAAATTTTCAAATGCAAACCTTAATCATGTGTCCCCTCATTTTAAATGGAATAAAAAAGGAAATCCAATAGTGCAAAATAAAAGTCTCTACGTTTAGTTTAACAGAATAAAAGACGAATTTACGATAGTAAAATCATTTACTTTCTTGTCATGTTTTTCGTTACATGAGTCGATATACTTTAGGAGTTTCCTGTTCTCATTTTCAACCAGTTTCAACAATCTACTTTACACTTTCTCTGTTGTCCTTCTCACTTGCATTTTATCAGTTCATAGCTTAGGTTGTTATCTACTTTAGTGCAAGTTTGCTTTTACAAGTTTACAATTTTAACAAGTTTATATTTACAAGTTTATAATTTTATCAAATTTTATTCCAAGTTTAATATTTTTACACACGGCTATCACACTGTCAAACAGCTGTCAAAAGGTGAACAGTTTGAACACCTGCTACATTAAAACAGGTAAGTTTTTAAGAATTTTGATTAGTGTTGACTTATTTAACGAAAAACAGGAAAAGAAAGTAAATGATTGTACTATCGTAAATTCGTCTTTTACTCTGTTAAACTAAACGTAGAGAATTCTAGTTCGCATAGTCGGATTTCTTTTTTTATTCCCCTTTAAAATGAGGGGTCATATGATAGGGGTTTGCATTTTACAATTTTTAGTTGTCTCCTTTGCCCCCTTTATATAAGGAGGGGAAATGTTTAACAACTTAAAAAATTGAAAAAGTTTGTTATAATGGGTATATTTAAGGTCTCGCATTGATATCCATACCTGTTTAAATTGTATCCAGATTTTCCAGGGCATAAAACTCATCCTGTGTATATGTATAAAATATAAAATCGTATTGTATCACTTTTTATTTTATTTTCACGAAGAATCTTTCATTTATTCTTTCTTTTAAAGGTATTTTAAAAGATTGGCGTAGGAATGGGGTTGGTTTACTCGCTTTTGTGATAAGGAACATATTCCGCCATAGTTGTGACAAAGCTGCACACTCTTAGCTAGGTGATTTTTAGAGAAATAGTAATGTTCCTTCAAAGTTTTATATTTTAATGGTAAGATACGAAATTATTTGTAAAAGAAAAATAACAATTCACATTATTCGATGAAACTTAGTTGATATTAATACAACATAACGGACGTAACGTTAAAATCTTGGACAAACGTTTCCAATCACGTATTTAAAATATACAGATAGTAAAACATCATTTTTATTTGCCTTTTTAAACCTGATACATCGGAAAACCTATTATTTAATCCATTTAATTTTAGCCTCTCTCTCATTTAAATGTTGATGGTAGTGAGAGTAAGACTATTATGCTTATGTCTTGGACCATGAAACCGTTATAAAGTTCCTCAAAATTTATAGCACAAAGTTTATAGAATATTTTGACGTTATTTTATTAACTTCGTATAAAAAATATAATACAGTAAATAGACTATTTATCATTGAATGTAAAAATGTCCGTATTATATCTTTAAATTTATTTCGCAATTATTCATAGTTATTAATATGTTTAAATACATTGTAACCGTCGTATTTCCATTTATGTATGTGCTAGTTCCATGGCTAAACCCTTATCAGCAGGGAGGAAAGTGTTGTTGTCAAGCTTCTAAGGGAATCGACGAGACGTAAGTGGGTGTCAGCTGCATGAGCCCGATACTGGAGTCACCGTTTCCCTTTATACTCACTGTAATATTACAATATTTATAGGAGATTACTCGGTTTACGTCATATATTTGTTGTTGTCAAGCTTCTAAGGGAATCGACGAGTAAGTGGGTGTCAGCTGCATGAGCCCGCTACTGGAGTCACCGTTTCCCTTTACACTCACTGTAATATTACAATATTTATAGGAGATTTCTCGGTTTACGTCATATATTTGTTGTTGGGTATCAATCTGAGTTGACGTGAAGAGAGTAAGTTGAGTAAGTGGTGCATGGGTCAGATACTGCGGGGGGGGGGAGAGAATTTATAATTTTTTTTACAGTTGTAATAATTAATTGTTGATCTGGAGGAATATAAAAGTTTTCGTAATTTTATATTTAAGCCCACCTCACTAAGCCCATTATTGTTAATTTATTTTTATGTCTTTGTAGTGTTCCTGTGTGTATTATGTTTCTGTAAATCTCGATTTTTTCCATAATGTGATTATGGATTCACAACCTCAACTGTACTGTGCATTAAAATGTTATATTTTATAGGTTTGGCCTGGTGAATTCGTTTTTGTTGTAAATATTAATTTCTGTCTTCCAGGGAAGTTTTTGGTGACGGTGACTAGGAAGATTCATTTCTTAAAACATAGTAAGAGCCGTAAAGTTTCACCCACTGTTTTGTAAAATGAGGGAGGAATTGTCCGAAAGTTTGTTCAATGAAATCTTAATTTGGGGTCGTAAATTTGTGTGTCTTTGTATATAAAATGTTTTTCATTTTTTCTTGTTATGTTGAGGTATCAACTTTTGTTATTTCATTTTTATTGATGGTTTATTGGTTTTATGTTGATATTTTAGGAATTCTATCTTGTCTCTTGTCTTGTTGGGTGAATTATATTTCTCTCTCGTTTCTCGTATCTCTTAGATGTCGATATATATGACCCTTACACTGTTTCATGGTCATTGTGGAAGACAGTTCGCTTGTCTATATACCGCTCGACTCGCTTTGGTTAGTTTCAGTCAGTGTAGCAAGATGCGATAGAGGCCAGGGTTCAGGTCTTAGGTGAAGTTGTTACATTTTGAAATTCCTGTAAAAGTTAAGTTTATCTGTAAATCAACCAATATTGTTTATATTATTATAAAATAATATTATTATGAATATTATTAAAAATAGCTTAAATTAAAAAATAATAAATATACAAAAAAAAACAAGTTGGAGCCTAGTTGCACTTAAATTCATAACACAATCCATAACAACAATAGGGTAAAGTAATTATAAGGGGAAATATTTATAAAAATAGAACAGATAAAGAATAAATAAGTACAGCAAACAAATTTATAAAAATGTTTATATGTAATTTACATAACCTGCGAAGTAGTTTTTATCCTACACTTACATTTTTTGTTATATGCTTGATAGGGATGGCAACGATATATCGTAAATATCAATAAATAAGTTTCGATATATCGATATTTTCTTTCAATGTCACTGGACATATCGATATTTTGGTCCGATATATCATATTACTAAGTATTGACGTTATTCTCCCTACTCAAAATTACGATTAAAAAAAGACATTTAAATTGCCTCTTATGCGTACAACATATGAATATATACAACAAAGTAAATTATATACGTTTTTTACGTGAGGTTAACGCACTTAAATGTAGTTTATTGTAGACCAGTTGGTGGAACGGTTAAATGAAGTTGTGTGTGAGTTGGCAACGCTGAATCTAGGTTATGTATCTATACGATCTATAGGATCCTATATCTATCTTACTATAAGGTCTATATCTATCAATATAGATATCCTAGCCAGTCACCTTACAAACCATTATTGCATTACTCTTTTATAATTAACATAATAATGAAAGCTATAATTATTCTTATTTTGAATTTTTTCATTCAACCCCACAGAGTGTAGATAAATGTATTCATTTTAACATTCAGTAGCTATTCTAAATAGTCACAGCTAAACATTAGTGTATTTTTGGACATGACATAACCTTTAGTGCATAATTTTAAACAAATAAATCAATTATGGTGCGGAGATATCAGTTACCTGATATATCGATTTATTTCTTTCGATATAGTTAGATCAATGTTTGGTTTTTTGATATATCGGTAATTCGATATATCGATATGTTGAAAATATTTGTGCTTGAACTAGTTTTCATCAGACGTATAGAAAATACACCCAAAAGAATTAAAATAAAAAATATATATATTTGTTTGTATTTGTTAGGCTTTAAAATATTCAGTCTGTGAATTTTAAATTTTACAAAATTTGGTACTTAACTATTAATAGCACCAAAATATTTAACGTTGCTCAACCTGCGCCGTTCATAAATGAGGAGAATGAGTCATCAACGTGGACAAGTTTAAGGATCAGTTCAGTACGTAAGTAACAAAAGTTCAATTTAAATGTAAACTGAACGGAACAGTTTAAATGTTTGATTTTAAAACTTCGACACTGATGACAAATTAGTCAAACAAATCCTTTAAAGTCTTACATTATATATTTAACATTTAGTAACAGGGATCGTTTACCTCCTGAGCCCTCCCCCCCCCCGCGTTCATTAGTGAAGCGCAGAACGGTGAAGTAGAATGTAACAGTGCGTAAGTGGTAGAAAATCACTTCGCCAGGATTTGGTTGCAGGAAGCATTGGTAGGCTTATAAGCCAAGAATCCATAAGATAACTATACTATGCTTGGCTCAGAAAAATATAGATATCCTACTGGAATTTTATAGAAATTATATGTCACATCATTTAAAATTAAGAATTCGTGTATAAATTGGGCTGTAAATGTATGTTAGAACCCCTTCTTGAAACTCTTCCTTAAATATTCAATTAAAATTTGTAAAAGTTTGTTGAAATTCTTAGTTAACATATATTACTGATTTACACATTAGTCTAGTAATTTTAGCAATAAAATATACGTTTAACGAATGAAATAATTCTTTTTACAATATTTTGTGAAACTAAATTTGAACGTATATTTGAATAATTGTTTTGACTATAGTTAATTCCATTTAATTGATTAAATATAATTTTATTCTATAAAAATTTACATTTGTTATCTATGTGTCAACTAAGTTAAAAAATATCAAAATTTGGTGATATTAAAATAGTTTTGTTGTTAAGAGCAGTTTCAAAAAATTTTAATTGTTTAGTTCATTTTTCATTTCAATTTAATTTTTTTTTATTTTGTGACTAAACTGTGTGTCAATTAGTTATATCATCGACACAAAATTCTTATTAAAAGTAGAATGCCTTTACGAAAATTTTTTAAAGTTATCTATTAATCTAAGTTCTTCCACTTACCACATTAATAATACACTTTTTTGGGAGACGTTCTTAGACGAAATATGATTTTTCCTAGACTAACCCGTGCCCTAAACGTAATGGAACAACTTGAGTCAGCTAGGATGTTTTTATATTCTTTGTCTTCGTGTGGAATATTTGTAATTAACACAACATAGTTCACTCATTGATAGAAATTTTTACAAAACATGTTTAATATAATTGATTGCAATATGTGACATTTATTTAATATTTTGTTTTTAATTAATTTAGTTTAAATATAAAATTAAGGACATGAGGGCAACTATAGTGAGGAAGCAAATACATTAACCACATCACAGGGGGTTAGGGAGTCAAGTTCTGAGTACCGTCTCGGCATGAAGCATTGTACACTTAAGTGTCACTTGGGGAACCACTGTGGAAAACACATTAGGCACAACACAGGGGATTAGGGACTGAAGTTCTGAGTACCGTCTCGGCATGAAGTATTGTACACTTAAGTGTCACTTTGGTAACTCTTTTGGTACAAACAGTTAACAGCAACAGCAACACCATAGCGGGTTAGGGACTATATAGTGTTGAGTACGATCTTAAGATAAAGTGAGGAACACTTAAGTGTCACTTGGTTAACTCTTTTGGGACAAACACATTAGCAACACCACAGTGGATTAGGGACCTTAAATTTCTGAGTACGATCTTAAGTGAGGTACACTTAAGTGTCACTTGGGTAACTCCTATGAGACAAACACATTAGCCATACCACGGGGAGCTAGGGAATGGACAATTTTCGGTATGAAGTGTTTAGACATAAATGTCATTTGGATAACGCCTATGGTAACACAACATAGATCAGGGATACTCACTACGCGCCTCTCGGGCTCATGCGGCAATTGACACAGTTTTTTTGTGGCCCATAAACATTTTTAGAACTGCGATGATTAATTAAAGTGACAACTACTTAAGTATTTTTATAAGCCAACAAAAAAATGCTCAGAATGGTTCGTCTTTGCTGTAATACACTGAATACTAGATTAATAGCAGAGAGACTGACGAAATGCAAGTTGGAAAACATACGAAAAAAACTATGGCCCTTAGATTATTTTGAGAGAAATGATAAGGCTCTTCTTGAATCTCTAGTGAGCAACCCTGCCAGGATTGCATGAGAGTTGTACACTTAAGCGTCATTTGAGTAAATCCTGTACTGCGAACATATTAGTCCCTCTACAGGAGTCTATTAATTTTTCATATTAACTTATTTGAAAAGTCATTCTTAGAGAACTTACTAGCATTTGGTTAACTAACTAATATATTCACTTATTTTTTGAAGAAAAACTTCGTTTTTTGTTTTACTTTTAAAACTGTTATCTCTCTCTAAATACTATTGCTTGTTATATCAATTTACTCATATTGTCAAATTCCCCTCTTTATGGTTTTCAATTTAGATAATTCATAAAAACACTACACTTTTTACTTTGATATAAAAATAATTTCAACATTTATTTAATTTTTTTACTATTACTGGAAGCAAGTATAAATTTAAAAAATATATCTTATATATTCATTACGTTAATTTAAATACAAATTCTTAATAACTTGTGCTATTTATGCAATGCAATATTAATGAACAACGTGAACTAGTTTTCTTTTTATCATTACGTTAAAAACAAATCATTTCTACTGCAATTACATAAATACTTTTCCTAATGTTAATGTAGAACTAGATACACGTGGTGTTTTTGGCAAGTGATCTACACTAAGTACACTTAAGCAGAGTGTACTAGCGTAAGTACTCGCTGTCTTCCAAGTTAGAGCCATGTTAGTTGCATGAACATTTATGTAATGGTCGGTTCCACTTACGTTTAAGTTGTTCATAAGATTATACTCCTACTCTCCCCACACATGAGTTGACTCTCGGGTATATAATTTAAAATTAAATACAAATGTGGGAATGAAATAGTAAGAACTATTCCTTACTTAGCATATTTATAAAAAGTATCAAATACAATTAAAATAATGTTATACACTCTATTAAAATTCAAATTCATGTACTAGACTACTCAAAACTAATAAAATATTATTTAACTAAGATATAGGGTCCCGAAAGTAATCAAATTCTGTGGGGAATTTATTTGAGACGCTCATCATCGGTCTAACTTTTGGGCCCTGGTTAACAAACCAAAATAAAACAACCTGGTTAGAATTCAATGTTAGTTAACGTTTCCCTGAAAGAGACAACAAGTTATTAATTCTTTTTACAATAAAAACCTTTGGAGAGAGGCGTAAGTGAGACAAGTATCTACCTCGCAAACATGCTCTACGTGCAGCTGGCAGCGATCTGCGAATAATTAGCCTCGTCCTGCTTCTCCCCCAACACCATGTCACTAACATTACGTTACGTCAACAAGGAGGTTCCCTGGTGATGGAAGGAAAGCTGCAGTCAGGTTTCGTAGTGTTTGTACATGTCGAAGATGGGAGTACTTACAGAACGTCTAACAGCGACTTAGAACATAACGTAGATTATGAGGACCGAGCTTAGAACCTATCGCCTATAATCTCCTCAACACTTTATCCCCAAGTAGCTGGATTACAGCACTGCGCCACCAGTGTCGACAGTAATATGGTGTAAATAGTGTAGATAGTACCAAACGCGGCTGTTACCGGAATTTCATGACAGAGAATCAATGTTGTGGACTAGTCATATTATATAAAGGTACTTGTGTGTATGTTTGTTTATTAGTCATACAAAGCAAAATTGTTTACTTTTCAATTTTTAGTTTGGGGTTAAATGTAAGAATATGCAATGTGATGTCCCAATTTTCTCCTCGATATGAAGGCATTTTCATTTCATTCCAGCATACTCAAGTTTTTCTTTCCACAATGAATAACGAATGAACTCATAAGAACACCCGGTTTAATGTGTTATGACAAACTGTAGAAGTGATTCCAATTTGGATATAATAAT
This sequence comes from Stictocephala bisonia, assembly GCA_035578905.1. NCBI lineage: Eukaryota > Metazoa > Arthropoda > Insecta > Hemiptera > Membracidae > Stictocephala > Stictocephala bisonia. The sequence continues at coordinate 6,567 of JAQJVL010000533.1, read as the reverse complement.
ATTCTGTTAATAAACCAATTATCCGATGTATCTCTAATCAATATCCGGTCAGTTTCCGTTATTTGCCCCTAAAATAGAAAGTATTTAACGAGAATACAGTAATCAATTACCTACTTACATAATTAATTACCTACCTATAAACGTTCCTACCTAACTACATACCTACAAACGTACCTACATAGAAACATACCTACATACTAACCTAACTAACTAATTACCTACAAACGTACCTACATACCTACCTACTTACCTAATCAACTACCTACCTACAAACGTACCTACCTACAAAAGTACCTACCTACTACCCTAACTAACTACTTACCTACAAACCTACCTACCTACAAACCTACCCAACTACAAACGTACCTACCTACTAACCTAACTAACTACTTACCTACAAACCTACACACCTACTTACCTAACTACCTACCTACCTACAAACCTACCTACCTACGTACCTAACCAACTACCTACCTACAAACGTACCTCCCTACAAAAGTACCTACCTACTAACCTAACTAACTACTTACCTACAAATAAAACCTACCTACAAAAGTACCTACCTATCTACCTACCTACTAACCTAACTAAATACCTACCTAAAAATGTACTTACATACTTACCAAACTAACTACCTACCTACAAACGTACCTACCTACTTACCTAACTAACTACCCACCTACAAACGTACCTACTTACTAACCTAACTAACTACCTACAAACATACTTACCTACAAATGTACCTACCTACTTACCTAACTAACTACCCACCTACAAACGTGCCTACTTACCTAACCAACTACCTACCTACAAACGTACTTACCTACAAATGTACCTACCTACTTACCTAACTAACTACCCACCTACAAACGTACCTACCTACTTACCTAACTAACTACCCCCCTACAAACGTACCTGCCTACTTACTTACCTAATTAACTACCTACCTACAAACGTACCTACCTTCAAAAGTACCTACCTATCTATCTACCTACTAACCTAACTAACTACCTACTACAAATGTACCTACATACTTACCTAACTAACTCTCCACCTACAAACGTACATACCTACCTACTTACCTAACTAACTACCTAACTACAAATGTACCTATCTACAAAAGTACCTACCTACTAACCTAACTAACTACTTAGCTACAAACCTACAAACCTACCTACCTACAAACCTACCCAACTACAAACGTACCTACCTACTAACCTAACTAACTACTTACCTACAAACCTACCTACCTACTTACCTAACTACCTACCTACCTACGTACCTAACCAAATACCTACCTACAAACGTACCTACCTACAAAAGTACCTACTTACTAACCTAACTAACTACTTACCTACAAACCTACCTACCTACTTACCTAACTACCTACCTACCTACGTACCTAACCAAATACCTACCTACAAACGTACCTACCTACAAAAGTACCTACCTACTAACCTAACTAACTACTTACCTACAAATGTAACCTACCTACAAAAGTACCTACCTACCTATCTACCTACCTACTAACCTAACTAAATACCTACCTAAAAATGTACTTACATACTTACCAAACTAGCTACCTACCTACAAACGTACCTACCTACTTACCTAACTAACTACCCACCTACAAACGTACCTACTTACTAACCTAACTAACTACCTACAAATATACTTACCTACAAATGTACCTACCTACTTACCTAACTAACTACCCACCTACAAACGTACCTACCTACTTACTTACCTAATTAACTACCTACCTACAAACGTACCTACCTTCAAAAGTACCTACCTATCTACCTACCTACTAAACTAATTAATTACCTACTACAAATGTACCTACATACTTACCTAACTAACTCTCCACCTATAAACGTACCTACCTACTTACTTACCTAACTAACTATCTACCTACAAACGTACCTACCTACTTACTTACCTAACTAACTATCTACCTACAAACGTACCTACCTACTTACTTACCTAACTAACTATCTACCTACAAATGTACCTACCTACTTACCTAACTAACTACCTAACTACAAATGTACCTACCTACTTACTTACCTAACTAACTATCTACCTACAAACGTACCTACCTACTTACTTACCTAACTAACTATCTACCTACAAACGTACCTACCTACTTGCCTAACTAACTACCTACCTACAAATGTACCTACCTACGTACAAACCTAACTACCTCCCTACTTATCAACCTACCCACCCTAACCTAATCAAATATAAACTAAGCTAATTGTATTTGGGAGTCATATAACGGAATCTGACCCAATTTCCTTTTACCCAAGCATATTCTATTATGTAACAATAGTTTTGATCATGGACACGTTTTAACTCCCCTAAATATTCAGTAATTACTTAAAGGATTAGTTTAAAATATTGAAATAGTATTCCTTATAAAAGATAGATCAATATTAAATATTTACATTTCCATGTTAATGGTATTTATCCAAAACACCTATCCTGTTTTAATGTCCTTTCATTAATAAACTCCTAAGAACTATGTGATACAATAGCAGTAAAAGAGCAACTGGGATTTTACGTTAACTTGAGGTCGGCTGTAGGTGGTATCTCCCATCCAAGGAACAGTCAGGTTCAGGTTGCTTATGCTGTTGTCTTGCGATTACGTCGAAACCTCCGCTTAAGACCAATGGAATGTTTTTTGTTACTCCTATTTCTGTACTGTTTTAAATCTACATATCCGAATTATTACACTCGTAGAAACAACATCGCACACTTATTGTTACTTTCAATATTACTTCTGACAAGCACTTTAGAGGATTTAAATTTCATGCACCTGTGTTGTGTATTTTTCAATTATCATTCAGTTGGAACTAATCTAGGTAATTAAACTACTTATTTTATCATAAATGTTTGGGATTTGGAAAGTTAATCAATCAGAATTTGCTGTTAAATTACTCGTATTAAATATCAACAACAAAAACCCGTCACGTCCTTTGAAGTGGTTAAGTCTGTGTACGAGTTGAAGTGGTTTGTAAACAGTATGATTAACCACTTCATTTCTAGTGTTCGTAACAAAGGGTGTAACAGATATTAAATGGTTGGAGTGGCGTTCAATTCGGCCTTTTGAAGTGAGTCAAAACTGTCGGCAGAACCCACAAACTCATGCACATATAACCAAAGGGCTTTGTGAAATTAGCTTTGATAATTGATGACATGTCAAGTGTAGGAATTACTAACTAACACTGTTTGACACAAAGTAAAATTAGTCATGTTTATACTGTGAGTAATTAATTTAAACAGGACGAATGAATGTTGTGGTTTATTTTGTCAGTTTAGTAAATACAATTTACTATTGAAACCAGCCTTAAACGTTCTCAAAAATAATAATTCTTATGACAAGGGTTTAAAATTAAATGAATAAAAATGCCTATATTTAAGACTTAGTAATAATAAGTCATATCTACCACTCAACCATATACATGATCATTAAGTAGAAAATAAGAATAAAAGTAATATGAAAATACTGAAAATCTAACAAACATAAATTATATGTTGGCAAATATAAATATTTAGGATATGAAGTAAACATATAAGACAAACAATACTTGTAACGTTTATAGAATAACAAATTAATATGAATTTTAAGTTTAATACATGAGAAAGAAAAATTAACAAGTAAAGCAAGCGTTGAAAACCTTTAGCACAGTCCGACTTCAGCCCCATAGCCCCAACCACCCATCAACCCGTCAGCCAAGTAACAAGTACTCAACCTAAGCCCCATAGCCCCAACCATCCATCAACCCGTCAGCCACGTAACAAGTACTCGACCTCAGTCCCATAGCCCCAACCATCCATCAACCCGTCAGCCACGTAACAAGTACTCAACCTAAGCCCCATAGCCCCAACCATCCATCAACCCGTCAGCCACGTAACAAGTACTCGACCTCAGTCCCATAGCCCCAACCATTCATCAACCCGTCAGCCACGTAACAAGTACTCGAGCTCAACCCCATAGCCCCAACCATCCATCAACCCATCAGATATGTAACAAGTACTTGACCTCAACCACATAGCCCCAATCATCTATCAACCCGTCAGCCATGTAACAAAACTCGACCTCAACCCCATAGCCCCAACTATCCATCAACCCGTCATCCACGTACCAAGTACTCAGTACCGAAAGGAGGCGCTTATCAACAGAACAAATCTTATCAGGCAGTATATTCCAAAGACGACTGGTGGTGATTGTGAAAGATTTGATAGGTACTGTAGGTGGGAATAATTAACAGAGAGGTTCCTCAACTTGTCTGTCGAGCACCACTTAAATATGTAAGGTTCCTCAAGCACTTGGGTGACTTTGATTTTAAAATGTTATAGAAATAATACTGGTTAAATTACCTTTTTTCCTGTCAACAGTTCTTCAAACATAATCTGCTATGTACATTTAGAAGCATAGAGCTTCATCATCAGGCTTTCCAAAAAAGTCGAGCCTTTTTCCAAAAACGTTCCAAAAACGCTTTCCAAAAGACGTTTTTGGAAAGCCTGATGATGAAGCTCTATGCTTCGAAATGTACATAGCAGATTATGTTTGAAGAACTGTTGACAGGAAAAAAGGTAATTTAACCAGTATTATTTCTATAATATAACAGTTCTGGAGGCTAATAAAACAAAATGAATTTAAAATGTTATCAACAGTTAAAGCATACTATGAAGTGTCTAATTTCAACCAATTTTAAATGATATGTCCATTGATAGAGATGCGTGTTCTCTACGCGTTGGGTCGAACACTTATTGGACATTGTTGGGTATGAGACTGTCAATTTTTAAATTATATCTTTATTGAGACTATTTTTACAGTCTCGAAGTGTTGTGAAAACATTTCAGTTGAATTTTAAATTCGATTATTTTTTTAATCTACCACATGTTAAAATATTTATATTATCATATTTTGTGAACAAATGTTTCAATATTAACTTTTTTTGATATCTGAAGATGCCTACCTTGTAGGTGAAAGGCCTCACAAAAATAAATTAGGTTATTTGAGAGTTTTAAAATTATTTATGCTTTAAGTGTGTTACTTGTCGGTATAAGTCATATTGTTTTTATAAACAAGCTATGGAAAATAATTTTTTTTTAAATAAATTATACAGGGCTATAAGGTTTTGAGGGCTCCAAGACACCGTATTATCTAAACTATGGAAACTAGACAGGCTTTTTTCTTTGCGTTTTTTTTTATTATTTTTAAAAAATGAGCAGTGAGATAATTAAAAAAATTATTAACATAGTGAACATTTTTCTATAATAGTGTTTTTGTAAAAGTAACATTCTCTTCCAGTAACATAGTAAAAAATAGGTGATAACAATAATAATTCCTAACAAAATTATCAAGTCTAACTCTTGACTTTTGAAATTTTAAAAAATAGGTCGTCGTGCATACTATTCAACACATTTTCACTGAACATATAGTGTTAGAAATTCGAAAGTTTGCTTTTGTAAAACTAACATTACTTACAGTGGAGGCGAGATCAATTTCTTTGGCAGTCCAATCGATAATTGTAAATCCCCAAGTGACTAAAAATGCATCGTACTTATTCCTATATACACACTATATGTAAGTAGATAAAAAGTGGTTGAACAAGGCTCACTTTTCTGGCCTCTGATTGGTCGAGAGCGGTCACGTGACCGGATCCAAGATGGCGGCCGGAACCGGATCCAAGATGGCGGTCGGATCCAAGATGGCGGCGCCCATTTCCCGCCAAATTTTCTAACCTCACTTTTCCTAACCTCAAATTCCCGCCAAATTTCCCACGCTTTTCCCGGAATTCCCCAAAATTCCCGATTTTCCCCCAAATTCCCGATTTTCCCGAAATTACCTTACTTTTTCCCCAATTTTCCCGATTTTCCTCCAAATTCCCACATCATACTATATGAAATTCACTGTTAACCTTGTTATACTATATAAAATACAGTCTTAACCTAACTTTTTCCATATTATACTATATAAAATGCACTTTTTTGTCCAATATGGCGTCTTTTTCCATGTTATACTATATAAAATTCACTTTTTTGTCCAATATGGCATCTTTTTCCATGTTATACTATATAAAATTCACTTTTTTTGTCCAATATGACGTCTTTTTCCATGTTATACTATATAAAATTCACTTTTTTGTCCAATATGGCATCTTTTTCCATGTTATACTATATAAAATGCACTTTTTTTGTCCAATATGGCATCTTTTTCCATGTTATACTATATAAAATGCACTTTTTTGTCCAATATGGCATCTTTTTCCATGTTATACTATATAAAATGCACTTTTTTTGTCCAATATGGCATCTTTTTCCATGTTATACTATATAAAATTCACTTTTTTGTTCAATATGGCGTCTTTCCCACCCAAAATTCCTTATCCAATATGGCGGACTTTACACTATAATAAATGTAAAAAGATGACAACCGGATCCAAGATGGCGGTCTTTCCCTTCGGGTACTTCCGGCGACCGTCGGCTACCTTCGTACGCTCTTAGCCTATGATGCACACGTCGTCTGCTGGTCGGGCGCGCATGCGCCCTTGT